>VWYH01002063.1:382674-552651 GCA_013399365.1 Pampusana beccarii
AGTTCAAGAAGGACAGGGAACTGCTGGAGAGAGTCCAGCACAGGGCAACAAAGATGATAAAGGGAGTGGAGCATCTCCCTTATGAGGAAAGGCTGAGGGAGCTGGGTCTCTTTAGTGTGGAGGAGACTGAGGGGTGACTTCATTAATGTTTATAAATATATAAAGGGGGAGTGTCACGAGGATGGAGCCAGGCTCTTCTCGGTGACAACCAACGGTAAGACAAGGGGTAATGGGTTCAAGCTAGAACACAAGAGGTTCCACGTAATATGAGAAGAAACTTCTTCTCAGTGACGGTAACAGAGCACTGGAACAGGCTGTCCAGGGAGGTTGTGGAGTCTCCTTCTCCGGAGATATTCGAAACCTGCCCGGACGCATTGCTGTGTAACCTCATCTAGGTGTTCCTGCTCTGGTGGGGATATTGGACCAGATGATCTTTTGAGGTCGCTTCTAATCCCTAACATTCTGTGATTCTGTGATTCTGTGATCATTGCTGTTCATTTACTCGAAGTTCTTTCTTTTACTAAATTATGATAATTTTAGGGAGAACACAGTCATGTCTTCTGTGGAAATCTAGTTTTTTTACAAAACACCCAGGTGATCCAAAGGAAGCCACAGACAGGTGATACTTCAGTATCAACATTAATATATCTACAGCTCTTGCTAATTTCCATTTCAGTGCTTCTTCCTGGGGTGTTGTGTTTGCTGCTGGTACTTACATTGAGCACCAGCATTTTTAAAAGAATTGACATTTCTAAAAGAATTGACAGTGAGGAACAATATTTTACTAGTGGAAGATAATGATGGCAACACCTATATAGCCTTAGCTGGTGTTTGAAAGTACATGAAACTACACAAAATTGCTCATAAATAGCTTTGAGTAACTGTAGGAAGCTAATTACTTTCAAAGAGCAGAATGTTTCTTACCAATTACTTATTTTTTTTTTCTGACAGTGAGAGGACTGTTTATGAATTTAACAGCCAAGCAAAGAACATTAAAATGTCCATAGTGCTCTGAGAGTCTGTCAGTCTCAGTAAAGCCAAATAATTTCCACTGACTTCAAAACCAAATGGATCAGACCCCTGCTAATCATGACATAAAAACATCCATCACCTTGGGCAAGGAATATTTTTGTCTTCTTTAGGTTATTCATTATTTCTCATCATCCTGTGTCAATTAGTGTGTGTTAAAACATGCTTCCTTTTCGGTGGATCTGCATGCGTAATAACTGTGAACTTTTGCAACCAGGGAGAAGGGACTGTCGCATAGAGAGTGTGTTTTAGATTTTAAGCAGGATGAATGAATGCTTTAGGCTTTTAGCCTGAAGTGCTGTCTCACAAAAGAGGTCACAAGGCTTTTATATTCTATACTATCCACTTTTGAATAGGGTATTCTAGCTTAATCCATTGCAGGGCTAACGTATATATTTTACTAATGTACATCTGTCATGTAGTTGTATTAAATATTAGTTAATTAGAAGCAGACTGTTATCAACTAAGTTATTGTTCTTCGAACTTCCCTAGTATATTTTACTAGCTTCACATTTTCGTCTCTAATAAGGATGATAAAAATGTGTGAAATATGAAATTATTATAACATTTTTAACTGATCACTGAAAACATTGAAGTAATCTATTATATTCTGTTGTAAATTCTTACATTTATTATAGAAGGATTTTTTCTTGTTTTGTATTGCTCTCTAATTAGAGAAAGGAAACGTAAAAATCATTGTATTAGTACCAGTAATAGGTATAACTGCACAAATTAATGCAACTGTAAACATAGTGGCAGATGTGTTTATGCATTTTGTGGCATGAAAAATCATTGAGTCAAATCATCCAAATTTCTGTTGAGGATAAAAAGTGAGGAAAGAAAAGGCACTTTTCCTTAGCTTTCTTTTCAATGTAGAGTTTAATATTGTGCAGAAGATTTGATCTGTGCCTGTCTGAAAGCGTTGTTTTAGATTAGTTTCTTGGTTTAGCATCTCTTTTTCTTATTTAAAATAACTCCTTATCCTTGTTTTCCCTTTTGTAGAGATAACTGGTGTAGCACAACAGAAGACCTAATATCATGTTGAAGCAGAAGTCCTACTGTGCAAATTTTACAATTGTAAATTACATGAAATATATATCTGAGAAACCAAATGTATTTGACTTTCGGAGTTTGATTTCTCTCTCCACAGGAGGTCTTATGTCTACATTGCAACTGGGTGCATGATTGAAGCAACTATAACTATACTTAAACTTGCTTTCATCTATCTGGCTGAAGCATTCATTCCTCAGACATCCTACCTGTAGTTAAGTTTCTGAGACTATGTTCTCATTTTTTAAAATATCAATTCGTTAAATATTCGTTACATATGTTGTGTGTTTAGTTTTACATACCAGAATTAACATGTCAGTTAAAAACTATTTGGAAAATTGTTATTCATCTAGGATAAGTTTATTGCTTTTGAGAGAAGCAGTGATACTGCCTAGTTAAGAAAACTTAATTTTCTTTTGGAAGGAAGTTCTGGTGGAAAAATTCTCTACCACTTCCTAATGTGGGCACTTTTGTAATTGTTACCATCAGTTCAGTTTACATGGTTAGTGAATAATTTCATCTAACATCCCCATGCAGAAATGTCGGTAGTTGCATGCACAGTGCATCCCTGTTCAGGCCACGATTTAAGTTGCTGTCTCAGCCTCCTGACAGGTGCCTGAGTGTGATCAATCACCAGCCCACAACAACTCCAGGTTAAACAACACCCTGTCTCCCCAGGGAACCTGACTCTCTGACCAACTCCTTTCTAAATGTCTTCCCTGCTGCCACACAACCTCCCTTTCCTCCCTAACCTATTACCTTCTTAAGAGAAGGAAGCAGAACATCAGATCACCATTAGCAGATTTATGCCCTCATCAAATCTGTTATTGCTCAAGCGCTTCACCATACAACAGGCTGGTGCTGAGTGTGTGTGTGCGTGTGCAACACTGCAGTCACTGTCATTGACCCTAGAGGATTCATGCCTGATGTAAATTAAGAAACAGATTTTACTAGTCTGCTTGATCTACCTGGGAGACAAAATAAAAACGTGACAGGCAAAAAGCCACATTTTGCTAGAGCCAAGCAGCACCCGAACTCCACTTTCGAACATTTAAATGTTTCATCTGTAGACATGAAACACAGAGATACTCACAAAATTTCTGGTGGAAAGACAGAGACATATCTGTTTGAAAACAGAGACATATTTGTTTGTCCTCATGTGTTTCCAGAAATCGGACTTTGATGCTTCTATGAGAAGGAATCAGAAAAAAAATCAGAAAAAAAAAATTGAAAATTAGAATTTAGAAAAGACAAAAGCCTAGAAAATCTAGGAAAAAAAAAAAAGTGCATCAACAACCTTAGTAGGATAATATGCAAACAAACATACAAACCAATGTAGCTATTACACTCTGAAATTAGAGTAACTGTTAAAATCAATTTATAAATTTTAGAAATTACTTCTGAGGAGGCTCCTTGGGTAAAATAATGCTCAGTCTGTCCTAAAATGAAAAAATATTTGTCTCCCTTCCTCCCCTTCTTGATAAATGTGAAATGAATTCCGTTTTTATCCCACTCCCTAAAAATAGATTATTGAATTGAAATTATGTTGCATCTTTTCTGAGTATACCTTATTCTCACATATATCAATGCACTTTACAATAAAACTGATAACCAGTTTTAATAACTAGAAATTCTGAAACTAAATGATCCTTCAGTGATAGAACACAATGAAACTGAGTTGCTCTTTTCTCAAATGTATGACTCATCTGAGGAACCAAGAGAGTGTCTTTGCTCTGATAATCAATTTATTATTCTCTGTTGAAATCCAGCAAATGATTACACTAGCAGCTGAGATTTCTTTGTACTCCACATAGTTAAACCAGTCAGGGTGCTGTTACCTATGCCATTTAACAGAGAGTCGCAGGGAGTGTTTGACCCTGGTACCAATTAACTCAAGTGAAAACTGTTGACAGTGCATTTAGTTATCAATGAAAATTGTTTCACTTTTTAGTAAGTAATGAAGGATATCTGCTAGGGGTAAAAAAAGTAAAAATTTATATCACACAGTAGGTAAAATTCCAAAGTGTTTCATTTTGGTTAAACTCATGTTTCTTATGTTTAATTTAAAGAAACAAATTTTAAAGAAAAAAATCCATTCATTTTACAGATTATATGCTGAAAACAAATAACCCACTTTTCTTTTTTGTTTACCTGTAGAATAATGTTCCATTATCTTAATTGTTCAGTAAAAGATTCATTCTGAGATTTTATTAATTAGCAGAAAGACTTGCATTTAATGCACTCATCATAAGCTATCAACAAGCAATAATAGCACATCCCATTTTTAATCTTTAAGGTACTTGAAGCAACTAATTAATTATACAACTTCATTGATGCTAGTGACAGATGTTCACATAGTCTCTAGCATGGGACACTGCCTCCAATACAGATCCAACTGAGTATGCAGCATTTTCTCTCATGCAGTGTCACAAAACAGCACAAAAAGTGCTAAAAACTGCTACGAAGTCAAGATTGGATCATATCACAGTCAACTGCAAGATCTGTTGAGGCGGGGGACGTCTTCTTGCTTTTTATGGAATATCTTGTATATAGTGATATAGAAGGCATATTAAGGCATTGGTGTATAAGTAGGATCTTCATGTACTCTGTGTCCTATATGCTACAAAAAAATATTTTCCAGAGGACTTGGAAGAGCAGTATGATGGCAGCATGAATCACTTCATAAATGCATTGTGAGCCATTATGTAACAGCTAGAAAATTCTAAAATTATGGTTAAAATGACATCACTGGTATTCTGGACACATAGACGAATTATCTGACTTAAACCCAAGCAGTTTGTTGGGTAAGAATAGTTAATGCTAAGAGTTTCTATAGTCGTCGGTATATGAGTGGCATTCCAGTCAGCTTTGTTTCCCCACCTGATAACCTGCATCCCTTAGAGTTGGGCCACTGAAGGTCAGCCTTGACATCAGTGTGAAGTGAGACTCAGCCTCAGCCTTTTGGATACACAGCAAAAATCCCCAGCCCCACTATAAAGGCACCTTTTAACAGAAATTATATGAGTTTATTTGTGCTGCAATATGATTGCGCAAGCTGAGAGTAGATGATTTTATTTAAAACAGATGCAGTTTTCTGACTACTAAATTCACTTGGCAAGTTGTTTTCATTAGCCTTGTCTCAGTGAGTATCTGTTGAGAAACTAAAGTTCCAATGTTTCCTGTTCTTCTCTGAGGAAAACCTTATTGGATTCCTTGCCTGGCGTCAGCCTTTATCACTTTCCCTCTTCCTGGCTTTGATGAACTTCAGTTATTTCCCATGTGGCCCCCTGAGGGTAGAGAGGTGTGAAATTTTAGAGTGTGATTGCATTTCTGATCTTTTACTCAGATTTTGGTTGAAGGGACTTGAAAACATCATGATGGAAGGCAAGAACCCAGAATGTATGCTTGAGTGAAGACACTGTACAAAAATTATTTTTGTCTTAGCTTTGTGTCTGTCTGAGTGTGTGAGACACCTTTTCTGCCTTCAGCCAGTACTTTTGGATCACATTGGCCATTTTCAACCAAATTGGGCACTTCAGGATATCAGAAATATATGATTTATGATATTTGTGAAAATAGATAGTTGTATAGAGCAAAGACATCTTATTACTGTTCCCACAGAGAAAACTGCTAATAAGCTTATTTCTTGGTAGACACAAGGGAATCCAGTGAAATATTTGTTTTGAATTGAGGATACATGAATAATACAGTCTTTCCCTGGAAGCATTAATAAATGTAGAGGTTCAAGAAAGGGGTTTTTTTGCCTTGACTTTTCATGACGTCAGTGGACTTCAAATTAATTTTTTGGTCATTAGCTTCACAGAGCTACCAGCTGATTTTCTTACTAATTGCCAAGTAATTTAAGCAAATCTGGTAATTGAAGTTATTTTACAAAAATGGGATTATTCAAATTACTTACTTCCACATGTCTTGTCTAAATCCAGTTCCTTCCAATTCTGCAAAGCATGATCTTTCATTTTTAGGTCTTCGGCCTATTCTAAATGAAAAAGTTGCATTGATATAACTTGAACTGTCTTTGTTATCAGTAGAGTTGAAGGATATTTTTGTTAGGGTTAGAAGAATTCTCTAAATTCTGGCTGGATTTCATCCTTATGAGTCCCTTCCAACTCAATATATTCTATGGCTCTATGATTTCTTTCCTAACTCCTACAAACCTTCATTGCTAGCTAATCTTGATTGTTTTAGTCGAAAGCTTCAGCCATAATTCATTATGTTAATGACATCAACAAGATTTCACTACTGTGAT
Source organism: Pampusana beccarii (assembly GCA_013399365.1). NCBI lineage: Eukaryota > Metazoa > Chordata > Aves > Columbiformes > Columbidae > Pampusana > Pampusana beccarii. Next base: position 389,021 of record VWYH01002063.1, read on the forward strand.
AATGAAATATATTTCATTTTAAATGCAATAATAAATTTCATGATTACACATTGTATGTGGTATGTCTGTTTGTTTCCCCTGGAAGGAAGATATATTAGATATATTAAGTTCCTGAAAGTTTCATGGAAACAGCTGTATAGAAAATAGATGCTGCTGGAGGAGAATAAGCTGAGCTTGACTTATTGCATATGCCTGATTATAATTTTTACTCTTCCACTTATTTCACACACATGTAACATACTTTTCCATATACGCAGTGGCTTAACTTCCACTGTATTCAGTTGGTTTGTCCATTTTTTTTTACTTTTTTTTTTCCACTTTCTTGTTTTTCTCTATTCCCTGCCTACAATTTCGTGTTTCATTTCCTGATTTAATCTTTCCATTTCAGTCTCTACCTGGATGACAGAGAGAGCCCTTCCAACAGTCACCCTTCCTGAGAACTTCAATGACTTGTCAGCATCAGGTCTTTCTCCTCCCTGTGGGTGCACATTGAGCAAAAGAATCATCGTATAAAATTACTTCTTTCTAATCAGCTATTCTTATGATTTCTTTCCAGTTGTCAGTAGAAATTTAAGCTACATATAAGAATTCCTAGCATGGGCTTCCAGTGCCCTGGGGTAGGACAACCAGTTTCCAGTTCATTAAGCCTTTATGTCCTTGACATGTGATTCTGAAGTGCAATGAAATATACAAATGATAATAAAGAGTTTCGTGATATGAAGTAGCACCATTCTGATGAAGTGCAACACATTCCTCACATTGTTGCATACATCATAAACTGGAAGAAGGAAACACAAAATGCTCATCTAAAGTCAGGGGTTCCTCATGGGAGTGAGAAGAAAATTCCCGAAGCCAAATATCTTGTAATGTGGACACAACCACTCAGTGCTGTCTGACCTCAGTGTCAAAAGCAGTCCCTAGGCCTTCTGGCACTACAGGATCCTTTTTCGGAAGTATGAAGACAGCATCTTGGCTACTGCCTTTCATCCTCCACAATAACAGGTTCAAGCATTGTACTGAAGAAAAAAGCACCTAAAACACCAGACTGTGTACACAAATGTAAGTTACCTCTGAACTTTGCTGTTCAGTAAAGACACCTCTGTTCTCTACTTCTTTATCAGTCCTTTGAATAGTTCTTCCATTACTTTTCCATTTTGACTTTCACTTTTGACTGAATTTCTGTTTCTCAGCCTGATTTTAGTTTTTGTTTGTTTGTGGTTGTTTTATTTTTTATTTTTTTTTAATAATTCAGTGAATTCAGGAGGTTGAACTAGCCTCCTCAGTGACTCATCTTCAAACTACCCTCAAATGTTTGCTGTGTGATGTTGTTCTGAGTCATTGTTTTGCCTTCCCACTTGCTTACCAATAGTTATCCTGATTTAACTCTTAATGCAAAATGACATTCTCCCTAGAGAAGTTTGATGGGAAATGAGTCAGGCTGGAAAACGTAAGTTATAGATATACTTTTATTCAATTCAATCAACCCATAGTCGATTAACTCAAGATTTTTTTGTTTGCTCTTTTACTTCTACCTCTTTTTTAATGGCCTAATTATTCAAGAAAACCATATTTAAAATAAGATAGTCTCTGTTTGCTTCAGTGACTAAGGTAAGAACATCTTTAGGATATCAAACCTATTATTATGCACACTGCAGAAAAGCCTAACATTGATTTTGTCCTATCAGAAGCTAGAGCTTCTCATAATAAAATATTCTTGGCAGTATTGATACCTCTAATAATGTTACTCATATTCATATTCAATTCTGGATGTCTGCAACAGCACTATCCAGATGAGTCCTTTTTACATCTTCCTCCAAAATGTTTTGAATGAGATAAACAATCTGTTCTATTTTACTATCTCTTCTTATTCCCTAAAGTGTGTCAAATCCTTACTGTCTAATACCATCTTAGAGCTATCTTCTATATATATAGAAATGTACAATTTAAGAACACTGTCAATCTTTCAATGATGATGGTCCTTATGTGGAAGTTATTGCACCTGAATTTCAGAGTCCTTTTTGTTTGTTTGTTTATTTTCCTGTATAGTTGAGTAAAATGAGTGTGAGTTACATAAGGCAGAAAAGAGAATGAGTATTTCTTGCATTATTATCAGTTGCTTTTTTGAGCAGATACAGAGCTTTGGCTAATTGCACTGTGTACTGATTACACTTCTGTCTGCTAAGCTCTTTCCCTCATTTATTAAAGTCTCGCCTTGTCAGATAAACTGGCATCAAAGCATTCTCTTAAGAGAAATTAAAAGACTAAAGCTTTGAATTAAGCCACCACATATTTTAATGGACAGGTTTTCAATGAACAGAAAGATCAATGTAGCTGCTTGGTTATATGCTTCTATGGTATATCTGTGGCATTGCTTATTTGGATGTAGTTAGTAGTACAAAATGTCTTTGCATATCTCATCTTTCCTTACAGGCTTTTTTTTTCTCAGGTCTCTTTGCAGCTTTGTATGGGTTTACCTCTTCAGTTCTGCTGTGACCTACAAATTTATTCGGAGTTGAATTTACACCGAAGAAAGCCCTGACAAAGCAAGAGAAGCAGCAGCAAACTTGCGCAGAAGGCATGCCACAAACTGTTTACTACTTCGTGGATGAGTTGGCAAAAAAAGTCTTAGAAATCTTGAGAGCCACAGCTTAAAGAATGAAAGATGCTTATTATTTCACACAAACCGGAAACATGCATTTGAAAACAAATAAAAGCTATTTGTCCTAATCAACCTGTACAATGGTTGCTGTTTGAATTATATTTTTGTGTTCTTTTACACATACACAACTACATTGTTGTAGGGACAGATTTGGCTACCTTCCCTTACATTTCCATGGAAACACATCATTTCACCAATCTCAGACTAGGGCACACTTACTAATAACATTAATCTGGTAGACTAAATGTATTTGTTATCATTCCTCCAGAATGGCCTAGAATGCAGGCAAATCAAATGGATGCCTCCAAAACAAAGCATTGTTTATTCAAAGGTATGCATCTTCAAGGACAGAAACTTGTGTCTTCTCACCTAAGTTCAAACCCTTCCTTGATTCCTGTTTAGTCTAGTTTGCTTTGTCTTTGGCTTGTGAGAGGCAGATCCAGCTCCTGATTTCTTAATAGTGTCTGTGAAATCATAGGGCTGATGCTGATCTAAGGGCAAGTCCACGAGTTTCTATTGTAAACACAGAACATATAGTGCCATTTGTGGCATTGTACTTGAGCTTTGCCAGTCCAGAAGGCTAGGGGACTCCTATAGGTCATGCGTGGGGAACAGCCCCAGGTGAGTGCTTCAGATACACAAGAGAATCTCGGAAGTCACTAGACACCTCAATTTAGCTGACTGAATTGAGCACCCTGTGTCTTGTCTGATTTTGTCATCGCTGGAGGTTGTCAGAGTGTTTTGTATCTGGCCTGTTTTTGAAAACATCTGTTTTCTTTGTTAGACATCTGCGTTTATAGCATGTCAGTACTGTAACTGGAACACAGCAACCATGTTATTTTTACACATCAAGAACATTTGAATAGTTAGGTCATTTAATACATATATCTTCCTTTTTTTTTTTTTTTCTCTTGGATGACACTATTAATTGACCTCAACTTCAGATACAGCCTCTATTTTAAGCCTTAGAATCACTGGAAACTAAAGTAACATACTAGTTATTATTTACTATTTATCATGGTCTTGAAAAAAATAGAAAGTCTCACATCTACTCTTCAGAAAATGGAGAACATGACAAAAAAAGGGGAAAAAAACATCCAGAATCTCACTTAGTGATTTTTATAGCATTACCTTCATAAGATGGTTCTCTCAAACAGGTATAACAGGTAGAAACATTTAAGGTTAAGAGACACTGTGGGCCTAAATCTTCAGCTGTTGCTTATGTGAATAACCTGAGTGGAACTGTAAGTTTTCCACAACAATTTTAAAGCATTTATGTATTTTTAAACCATAGGTATTTTTGAACAAATTCTGGGTTCTCACTGAGGTTTTCTTTTACAAAGTTTCATAGTTTGATTAATATGAATAAGGAACAGCTCTCAAGGAGTTAGTGATGACAATTGCTGTATGATCTTCAGATAACTCCATCAAACTGCTTATGTGTATCACTTTGAATACCACAGGTCAGAGACAAACTTGTTTTATTTGTAATTGTTGTTAAAGATTTTTCCCTTTTTTCATGCTGCAAGAGAATAAAATCACAGCGACCCAAATGAGAAATACAGATAAACCAAAATAGTAAAGTATTTAAAATATAGGTACGTAATCACGTGCAAAACATGCCTTGGAGTTGATACTGCCTGAAATTATACAGACACAAAGCCTGTTTTCAAACTGTTGAAATATGATTTAGAATTTTAACATATTTGTGTTCAAGACAGTGTAGTGCTTATTTCCCATGCTATTTTTTAGCTAAATACAGTAGTTGATCCTTTTATCAACATATTTAGCCTCATAAGTGATTAAACAAGACGATTTTAAGTGATTTATCTGCATTTTGCTTCTCACTGAGAGCAATGTGTAAAACTGATAACTTTTGAATGGGCAATTCACATGCTGATCCATTACTCTGTCTGTTTCGGTTCCACAAATATTTCCTCTTCATTCTGGTTATGTGCAGTGAGAAACAAGGGGTTTTCCAGCAATTTGATTATTTGAATGTCTTGCTTTTTCATTACACATTGGTAATAGCAACAATGACATTTGTTGGCTAGTTCGAAGGTGGATGGGCATTTCATGTTGTAGCAATGTTGTAAAGAGACCTGTAGTATATAAATCATCTGAACTTGAAGTTTGTTAGAAAATAAGAATATTAGAAATCTTGTGTTTTTATAAAATCAAAAGAATTTATGATTGTTTTACTTAGAGCTACGTTCCCAAAGTAGCAAAAGGTACAATGTAATTTACAGCTGAAATTTGGCTACTTCTGAGCTCCTAGCAGCTCAGTCTAGGATAAGTGGACAAAGAGCCTCATTAATTTAGAAAAAGCACAGATATTTCAGATAACATGTTTCCATAAGCACCAATTCTTTACTCTTGAGTTCACTAGCTTCAGGGTTTAGAATACTGGAATACTGTGCTGGTTTGACTGAAACTGGGTCGATTTTCTTCATGCAGTTAGAAAGTTTTCACCCTGGGATAATGTTTTCTCCAAGTAGCTTTCCAGTGTTTGGGATATGGTATGAAAAGAATGTAAGGATTCACTGGTATCTTGGCTGTTACCAAAGGGATGACGAGCTTTCCAGCTGCCCAACTGCAGGTACAAGGTAGCACCAGGGATGAGCAGATCCAGGACAGCTGACCCAAGCTGGCCAACAGGGGTATTCCACACCATGAACTTCATGTTCCACATATAAGTGGGAAGTTGCTGGGGACTGGCCCCTTTCCTCGATGGCTGCCATCCAGGTGAGCTCCCTGCTCCTGTTCCTGCTCCTGAGCCCATTCTGATCTCTGAGTTTTACTGGACTCGCTGTGCCAGCAGAGTCTGTCCTCTGGCCTTCGTTGCTGGGAGTGGGTGTTCCAGTGGCTTATTGCTCTGGAATAGCTTGGTATATTTTATGGTAATCACATTATTATTATTCTCTCTTCTTTTATTATTGTTTCATTAATTTTTTTTTCATTTCAAGCCACGAGTCTTTCCTCCTTTTCCCTTCCTTCCTTTTGGGAAAGGAAACTGTTTTCTGGTTTAGCCTTTGCCTAGGGCTAAACAGTAACAAATAAGAAGGTCTCTGTTTAACATCCACATTCCTTCTTTACCACTATCAGACCAGTATATTTTTAAATAATGGTAGTTTTCAAATAGCCTTTTCCACATGGCATCCTCTTTGCACAGTGATGGATATGACTTCTCCCTCTTGCTGGGAAAGCAGGAAATTTCTCTCTTCACAAGAGCTCTGTCCTTAATAGTTTACAACAGTACAGGACAGAAAATGGACATGGAAATGAAAGGATTACTTGTGGGCAGCCAGCAAATGTATTTAAGCTCAATATAAAAGACCCCTGATTGCACTCGGATGTCTTAATTCCAAATCCATTTCCTTGACCAAAAGACCACATTAATCTTCTGACTCATGTTAGCATATTGATTCCACAAGACTTTTAAGAGTCTGGCTGTCTACTGCCACCTGACATTCTAAACACTGATTTTCCAGGCAGGTGAACCTGAAGTCACCTGGGCTCTTTTGAAACACTAAAATTGTAGACATATTTTTTAAGCTTGCATTAAAAGATGGATTTTTTATTTGCTGAAATCTGAAACATAGGATTATACTTACAGTTTTACTTTCTGATGCTCCCTATCAATGTTTCTGTTCTTTACAATGGTTTTGAAGATTTGAGATGAATCATGAAAAAAGCCCTAATGATATATAAAACCTGTGGCTTTATTTCTGTGGATTAATGAGCAAGTAGATAAAATGCATTTTAACTCTGAGATAATTAAGCTCGCAAATGTGAATTCATTTCTTAGCATTTGGATAATTTCTTGTGTCTATGCCAGGATATAATTTTCAGTTCTTTTTTCACCCATTTTAACATAAATAGGACTGTTAGGTGGCAACAGTGATGAATGTAATCGTCCGTTTGAGTTTCACACCATTCCACTGAGACTGTTTCTAATATTTATTCTTTCCAAGTGTGCTATTTAGCTACACCGACGATTTGTATTTTCATGCTAGTAGTAGGAAACCTTTTCACCTAGGTTTAAAAAGAGCTCTTACTACTCAATTTGATTGCTGCCAAAGAAATCAGTTGACAGGTGGTTAAAAATAAAACCTAATTTCTGGAATTTAATTCTGACAACATGAGGACTATGTATTATTTCTTAAAGTGCTTGAATTGAGGAGCTTTCCACCCTAATGGGAATTTGTTTTGAAAGATGCATTTCAGAATCTAAGTATGGTGTTAAAATATACTCTATCTTTTGACAGACTTCCTTGATCCTGTTAAACAGCACATTAAGTCTTCTCTTTGGCAAACACTTTCTGCTTCATATAATGTAATTAACCTCTACTATCATGCGAAAGTATCAAAGTCTTTTGAACATTTCAAAGTGGATCAACAAGTGTTTCATAAACTTTCTAAATTTGCAGAAATTTTAGCAAGCAACAGAGATGCAAAAAGCAGCAACCTAAAACTCAGAGGTGTTAGAGTTTAATTCTTCTGTTACGTTGAACAAACTGCATGTTTACATGTACAAAGATTTATTAGTGGTCTCTATAGCTGATGGCATAGATTGACTTTAATGGTGGAAGTTACTTCCTGGGAAAAGCAAGAAAACGAAAGAGGAGAGGAGAGAGAAAAAGGGGGAAAAAATGTGAATGCGAAAGCTCCTCGGTGGCTGTCAGGGAAAAAAAAAGGCAGGTTACAGAGCTGAGGATAGAAAGCCCTTAGCAGCACTATAGGCACCTAGAACACTGCAACACACTGGTGTGCTCCAAGACACACTTCAAGCTGCCATCTTTTATTTGCCATATTTATGTGTAGCTTTCTCAAAAACCTAAAAATGTTTCTGAGATTCACCTTTGCTCACAACATAAGAACTGCTGACCAACTACCCAGAAATGCTCTGGGAATAACAGGTGACTTGTAGTACTAGGAAGAAGAGTCATTATATAATTTCCAGGAGACACTTTAGTAGTTGTTCACTTCCATTCCTGAGTTTATAAGGTGCTTTGACAAAGCACAGAGGGGACAGCTGGTTATAGGTTTTCTTCTCAGAATTATCCTTATTGCATAACATATAAGAACTTAGTGTAGAGGAAAAATGAAGATATTTATGAAATAGAACAGGTAGGTTCCTAACTTATCCAAGGTTGTACTTCACAAAAATGAGGGAACTTGAACTCTATTAGGATTCTGTAGGCTCAAATGGAGGTGCTGCCATGATAGCCGTACTGAAGGGCTTGCTAGACCTTTGAAAGAAGATTCTTACTTAAAGACAAGATAGAAGCCAGGGTTATTTTAAAGACTTTTTGTTGACTCTGTAAGTCATGAGAAGTTGTTTGGAAATCAAAACCACATAGCCAAAGCAGAAGGAAGTTGAAGTACTAACTGTGTGTCTACAACAATAAAGCCGTCACAGGTGGGATGTGTTTTACTAACAGGACAGTTATTGTCCTGAGGGAGCAGAGTATTTAGGTATAAGTTTCATTTTGTATGAAAAGGAAACATACATTTTGTATGTAAAAACAATAACATTTTGCGAGGGTAGAAGGATTTTCTAGGGTATTGAGGCACAGGACAGGCTGCCCAGAGAAGCTGTGGATGCCTCATCTCTGGGTGTGTTCAAGGCCAGGTTGGATGGAGCTTTGAGCAACCTGGGCTAGTGGACCGTGTCCCTGCACATGGCAGGGGGGATGGAACTAGATGATCTTTAAGGTCCCTTCAAACACAAATCATTCTATGATTCTATGATTTTTCTGTTTGAAGAAGAATAAGTGCTTAGTAGCTACACTGGATCTGGGCCCATAAAGCAGCTAGATCAAATAGAGCCAGCTTGGACAGCAAAGTCCTCCTACAGAGACAAGATGATAAAACCTGGAAAGACTGTAACATTTAAATAGCTTTTTCCTGCTCTACCACATAAACAGTAATTACAAGGAAAGTCAGCTGCATTAGACTTGCCTAAATCTGTGACGGATCACAAGAGGGAACCATGGCATCTGCAGAAATCACTTACACGCTTTAAATAGAAACAGATACGGACCAGCAACGAAAATGAAAAGAATGCAAACTTTCCCCGTGATACTCAGAAGAGCATGTGTATGAGTGTATACATGCAGACACGTGTAAGCATTTTTACTTCTATATGTCCTGCCTCTACTGGTATGTTCAACTTGCCAGAGGCTCATCCTAAACAGCCTGTAAGCTCACCAACAAGTGAGCACAATGGGCTGAGAGTATCAGTCACCGTGATGAGATCCTCTCCAGGGATTGCTGCAGCTCCCTGGTCGTGTGCATCGTGCTGTTGGTTTTCCCTGGAACGCAAAGCGAGGAGCAGGGCGGTGAAGTGCTGATCTGCACCCAGCGCGGCGCGAGGGTACAGGTAGGAAACACACCGCAGCTTCAGAGTCAGAAGCAAGCTTGCATCTCGCATTTTGGAGATGCCCAAATAACGAGGGTGAGAAGACATTAAGTAGATGAAAAGGATAGTTTGCCAGGAATTCTTCTCAAATCTCCGGGATATGGTTTTCAAAGACTCTCTGCCTTGTACTAGCAGTGCTCCCAAAGAATTTCCTGCAATTTTGCTACTCATTTCGGTGTAAGTAAAGTTAGGCTAAATCTGATCATTCATAAAATCTGCTCATTGCTATGTCTAGGGGTATCATGATTGGATTACTCCCATTTTTAGACACCTACATACTCTATGTTTCCATGCTTTGCATTGTAGTTAAGACAGTTATTGCTTTTTCCTGGTGGCATTTCTCAGGATTTCCAGTAATATTTCAACTGTAACGTTCAGTTCCGAAGGCAGAGGAATTCTTTGTTTTGTTAGAATATGCCTGAAAGATTATTAATTATATGAAATTTTACTATAATTTTACTATAAATTTTACTATAGCATAATTGTATATCGCATTTCTAATGTAATGTATTTTACTAAGGATTTTTTTTTGTACTTTTAGCTTATTGTAATCAAGACAACTAAGCAACAGGAAAACAAGAACATTATGTGAGTTCTCTATTTTTCAAAGAGATTAATGTTTTTCTTCTCCAACTATTTGTTACTTACATAAGACTATAAAGCATTTTGGGTACATACTTGCCCCTATGTAGAACTGTTTCTAAATATAGGATTAATTAGCATCACACTAGCCAGTCCAAGACTGTAATGAATCTGACCACATTTATCTTCTTCATTTTATGTTGTGTATATGAATTACAAATTATATTACAATGTAAATATGTTTAATTTTACAAAAGCTACCTTTGCTTCATATATACAGTTTAGGTGGTGATTTATTGGATTTATTTGTTCTTGGAGCCTCAATCGATATTATCTGAACATAAGGAACAGTGCTACAAGACCATAAGCAATTTCATTCATGTTGGCATACCTCTAAATACTTTTTCAGTGAGAGAACTGCTCTCAAAGTAGAAAACAGAGATTCCCTCCATACAAGGAACTATGCAGAAAATATTAGTTGACTGCAAAGTCTCCAACTGAAGTGTACCAGCTCATTTTAAAATAGAAAGCAGAACACTGATTGTCCTGATTAAGAATGTGGTCCTAAGCTAATAATAATCAGGTCAATGTTGAACACTGATATTTGTACAAATTATCTTTTATTGATTTCTTCATTAGTGCTTACAACACTTGGTTCCTCTGAAATTATTCATTATTTTCTGTTATGTCACACTACATCATGTGAAACCAAGATACATGCCACAGCTATTCACAGATTACAAAATTCTTCTATAGCTGCAATCATTGGGACTTTCAAAGGTACCATGCTCCTAAAAAATGAACACAATATATAAAAGCAATGTATACAGGTACATACTGTGCTTTCTGTAACCATATCCATGAAACTATCCAAAATACAGAATTGAATTCACATCTTCTCTACGATGAACAAGTAAAAAGTGACAACAAGCCAGTACTTCCCAAATGCTTTCATGGCTAAACTAAATAGACACTTGAGACAAGGTGCATGAGCATATCTTCATTTTCTGAGCTCTCATTCACTCACACTAACAATGAATCAGGACATGGAAAGCAAATAACAAATTATTTTCCTATATTGAAAATTTTCACTCTTCCTGCATGAACTGTCAGACTGATGCTACTGTTTGAATTATAATGAAATGGTGGAGTAGGTAGTTTATGGAGTAGGTGGTCAGTGCTGACTCTGTGTGGTGGCTTTCAGGCAACATATTCTGGAACTATAACTTAAAACTGAAAGAAGCACAGTAGTCTCTGTTTCATTCGTGCCTGACAGTGATCATTATTTTCAGAAAGGTTTTCATGATACAGCTGACTACGTCACTACTTTGCTTTGAGAGTGTTTTCATTTGCATAAGCTGTCCCTAAAGATGAGAGTATAAACTTTTATTTGTAACAAGGGATCAAGGTGAATCTGCCAAGTAGAGAAGCTGAGCTCAAGAGATTTATTACATTTGCTGAAACTTAAAAAAAAATATGAATGCTGTCAAATCTGTATTGAAAGTTGTGTCTAACACTCAGAAAAATTATAAGAAAACAGATTCAGGTTTGTCTTATTTTCCTCATGACAAAGCAGCAATATATTTCAATATATTATTATTATTATTATTCGAGATAGAGTAACAAAATGCAATGCTTTCTAAAAAAAGATAAATTGGAAAGTGTGCCAAAGATACACACAGATTACATTATTAATTTAAAAAGCACCAGAAAATGTTTACACAGCAGTGAAGCTCCAAAGTCTGACTTTTATCAAATAGTCATAACAATGACAGAAAATTCAGATGAGTACAGTACATTCAGGAGCACAGTAAATAGTTTCAGTCTTCCCATCTATGAAACTAAATGAGAGCTTTATCTCCACCTCAGTGGAGGCCCAGAAGAAAGTATTTTCTTTTAATGAAACTACCTACTAAGGAAAAACTTTCTGGAACCATACTTGCTGTATTCACACCAAAGAATTAAGTAGTAATTGAAATCTCCAGTATTATGTAATAACACATTTTCTCCCACTCCTGAAATCCACATTGAAATTGCAAAATTGGCTCAGACTACATTAACTAGGGTTCCTATATCTGATAAAACACGAATAAAGAGTATTCCTCAAAAGGATAGCTTGATGTTATTTATTTTGTTTATTCTTCATTATTCTAGGTGTATGGAACTGTCCATTATTTATTGAACCCATTCTGAACACAGAATTGCTCATTCTCTCACGATCTTTTCTAAACGCTTGCCTGTGCATCTAGTGCATTTTTAAAAGATGGTAATGAAATTATCTACACAGGCCATCTGTAAGGTAACTCCTGTTCACGTGGGGAATTATCATAAATAGCTGATGGCCAAAATTATCCAAAGTACCCATTCTTCATGCTGCTAATATGAAAAACACAGAGGTGAGTTTTTCAGAATACTTAGTACTCAGCATTTGTATGCATTTTACATCTTTACATGCTGAAAGCAGAGCTTCTTGTTCTTCTGTGCAAAACAGAGCTAGGGTGTGTTCTTCGAGATATCCAAAACCACATGTTAACAGTCTGGTTTAAATGAACTGTCCAGCCTCTCACACAGGCACTCAGTGGCAGAAGACATCCTCCACTCCTCTAAGGCATCATCTTTCCCCCCTGCCCCACCTTCTTGGTCACTGAGCTTCTGAATGGATGCAACAGGGATGCTTTGACCACAAACCTATTATTATTCTTGCCTTACTACTATCCTACTAATTCCTTACTTCTTTTTTTTCTTCATACTTAATAAGTTCAGGATCTTGTGGAAAGGAGTGATCATGCTCATCGTCATGTAATTATGTATTGTATAACAAATACTCTGTAATAATTTCTTTGAAACACATTCCATGAGCATGAGCATGGGGAGAAAACACTTCTGGAGCTGTCTCAGTTCTCAGACTCTTCTTTTTGTCTTCATCTTCAGTCCCACCCTTTCGGTGTGGTGGAGGAGACCACCGCACTCCTATGAGCACTCTCTATTTTATCCCTCTCCATGGGCATGCCTGAACCCATCTCCCTCTGAGGCTTTTGCCTTCCTGAGCCCATCCCTCCTGTATCACTCCAAACTCCTTTCCCTCATGTTCCTTCTTCTTAGCTCTTCTTTCTGCTCTTCCTCCTTCAATCTCCAAACCATCCCAGTACCTTTTCCTGCATCCTGTCCTCCAAAATCCTTCTGCTGTTGCCATTGCTATCCAACTCTTCTCCCTTTCCCCTGGCTGACTAAGCTATTGGCATTTAGCACATCCCTCTCTCCCACTGGTCCATGGCACTTCAAAACACTTCTGGGTCAAACAGTGTTGATGCTTCTCAGGAGGGAACATTGCAGTCCAGTTCATTGCATTCTGAAGCAACGTTGTCGGTCAAGAAACGAACTTCTGGCATAGCGCTAATTGTAATTACTTTTGCCTTCTCTGAGAGACTGCAAATAATAAGATGTAGACATTAACATCTCGTGAATACATTTAACTTTCCATTTAGCTATAGCTTTATTCAGCATGACTGTGGATAAGGGTGGCAGCAAACAATCACTGAAGTTCAAAGAATGTTTTAAGAATAAGTACCAAGCCCTCATTTTTTGTTTGTTTTACTTTCAGGGAATACTGTTTAATTTAATTGTGTTGGATCACCATCCCTCAGGCTCTGTAATTGTGTCAGTTTAGTTAGTAAAGCCTTCCAGGAAGAATTGCACATAGCCCATCTCCTGAAGGAAGGAGGACGTGGAGGTGGTATCAGGCATGTAACGAAAGGGAAGAGCACCGAGTGCTGTCCCTTCAGGGAATTTGGCCATCTTTATCATCTTTATCCTCGCACATGTCCACCAGCAACTGTCTCTTTCCTTTCCACTTAGTGACTTGACAGGACTGTGGTATCCCACTAGCTCCAGCCCTCAACTGCTCCTCCCGCTTCTTGGGAGCAAACGAATACACTTGGGTTCCCAACAGTGGTCAGCAGTGGCTCCTGTGAAGCCAAGCAGCCCTGCTCTCCCGCAAACTTTCTGGAGCCAGGTGCTTCTTACAGTCCCTCCGTTGCTACCAAGTACTGTGCCAACAGCCTAGATATATTCTATATTCCTAGTCCAAGCTCATACACACAAATGAGCTGAGAGTGGATGGGTCACAGCAGGCAGAGTAGAACATTAATTGCCAATGGTGTATTATAGTATGTTAATGTTTTATCAGTTGACCAAGTTTGGGAAAACATTAAGAAAAATAATAAATGATTGTTATTTTGGTATACTTAATAAAAGAAGAAAGCATGACATCTTTTAAAAGAAAAAAATCTCTGCTTTAAGAGTGTCATTAATAAAAGAAATCAAAATATTTTCCCTAATCTCTTCCTGGGCAAAGGCTAGAGTATTTTAACTGGTATTTTCTCAGCAAATTCTCTCTTTAGTAGGCATAGCATGGAAAATTCCAGTCTGAGCAGTACATTAAGTTTGACAAGAGTAAAAGTAATTACAGACTGAGTCTTTTAATGGAAACTAGTAGGCATTCTTAAGTACAGGCTTTAGTACTTACACCACCTGTAACAAAGTTTTATTGTATAAGCATGAAAAGCAAATCTGTTGCTGATTTGTTCCAGTAGAATACTTGAAACTTTTGTATTTTTCTCCTGCATCGTGCACACACTAGATTCAATGTAAACCCGTTTTAAAACTCTGTAAAGCAATATTTTTTACCTTCAGTATTAGAAACATTTTTTTAATAATAAAGTACATAGGTTTTAGTAATAAATGGGAGAAAGCAAGAGGAAAATGTTCTCTTAGTCTATATGCATGCTTTTTAAATAAGATATATTCAACTGAAATAACAAACCCAGAAACAGATAGGTTATCCGTAAGCACTATAACAGAGCAATTTCCCACTAATTATATTGCAGCTGTTAGCTGCACAATGGTCAGAGACATACTTTTCAATTATTACAGGATGCTGACCACCTCTCATGATGAGAAGAATGTAGATGAAGTCAGTTTACTCTTTACTTTCCACAAGTTACCTTGGTGTGAAAGAAAGCCATAACCCTACAGGACCAGTATATTGGTGTCAAAAGATGTCTGTTACTTCAAGGACAAGGCGAGGATGGCCTTGGTCCAATTAACTGAATTATTTAAACAAACTATGAAATGATAATATATGAGTAAAAGGTTGCAAAATTCTCTCAAACCACAACTTCAGATCCTAGCAGGAGTTACTGAGCACATCTTTCCCTGAATTTCCTTAAAGACCTGAGAGGCTGGAAAGCATCTTTCTAAGGACTGTGTCCAGGATTCAAAACCATCTCAAAATTCCTAGAATTGCTTCCAAAAGAACACAAGATGCTTTCAAGAGCGACATCAGCCTGGAGTCAGCTATATGCTGACAGGTGTTTATCAGCAAATGGCTTTCACTACTACAGCCACCCCTCATAAATTGTTTGATTCACACTGCTTTTCTTCTTCTGTTTTCATTTACAGTAAAATGTGTGAGTATAAAATTCCGTTTGCTAGTCTCAGGAATGTTTTACAACCATTTTCCAATGGTGATATAAATGAATACAGGAGATACAGGCATGCAGAGAATCCTAGTCCTCTTTTATTCTTTTGGAGAATTCAAATTCTCAGAATTCAGTATAATAAGGAAACAATATTAAAAGAAAATGAGGAAGTGAAGAATACTGTCATTATTCAGTCTGCAGTAGTACAGCTTTGTTAAAGACAAGAATATGGAGTCGTTAGTTCATACACATTCAAAATAGTGACACATTTATATTATACTTGCACTGGGATGTTGAAATTTCTCATTTAATTCTCTTCAGTGAATGAGAGAAAAGATAAAGAAAATGCTTTAGACTGAAAAATGATGACCTACCCAAATGCCTTACTGCAATAAAATATTCATGTGCCAGAAGCAAATATAATTGAACTATGCTCCTTTACATTTTTTCTGTCTGCCTTTATTCACTCTAGAGGCACCAGGAAACTATAGGACAAGTAATTATGTTATTATATTTGAACTGTTTTGGATGAATAAATGAATGGATAGACATAAACAAAACTGTAGAATGTTTGGGTTGGAAGGGACCTTTAAGGATCATCTAGTCCAATCCCCCTTAGACAGGGACATCTTCAACTAGGTCAGGTACCTCAAAGCCCCATCCAGTCTGACCCGGAACACTTCAAGGGATAGGGCATCCACAGGGCAACTCCTTTCCATGTTTCACCACCCTCATTGTAAAAAGTGTCTCCTTATAGCTGATATAAATCTACTCTCTTTTAGTTTAAAACCATTGTCCCTTTTTCTGTCAGTGCAGACCCTGGTAAAACAGTCTTTCTCCATCTTTCTTATACCCCCGCTTTAAGTATTGAAAGGCTGCAACAAGGTCTCCCTAGAGCCTTCTCTTCTCCAGGCTGGACAACCCCAACTCTCTTAGCTTGTCCTCATAGGAGAGGTGTTCCAACCCTCTTATCATTTTCGTGGCCCTCCCCTGGAGCCATGTCTTTCTCGTACTGGGAGGCCCAGAGCTGCACACAGCACTCCAGGTGTGTTCTCAACAGAGCGGAGTGGTGAATCTCCTCCCTTAACCTGCTGGCCAGACTTCTTTTGATGCAGCCCAGGATACAACTGGCCTTCTGGGCTACAAACTCACATTGCTGGCTCATGTCCAATTTTTCATGCACTAGTATCCCCATGTCCTCTGCAGAGCTGATCTCAATCCATTCATCCACTAGTCTGTACTAATATTGGGCATTTCCCTGGCCCACGTGCAGGACCTTGTATTTGGCTTTGTTGAGCTTCGTGAGGGTCACGTTGGCCCCACTTCTCAAGCCTGTGAATGTTCCTCTGGATGGCATTCCATCCATCAAGCACATCAACTGCACTGTGCTGCTTGGTGTCATCCGCAAACTTGCTGAGGGTACGTTCGGTCCACCTGTCAGTGTCATTAATAAAGATATTGAACAGTGCTGGTCCCAATACAGACCCCTGAGGGACACTACTTGTTACTGATCTCCATTTGGGCACTGAGCTGCTGCATGCAAATCTTTGGATACAGCCATCCAGACAATTTTTTATCTATCAAATAGTCTGTCCATCAAACCCATATCTNCCTTCTCAAGCCTGTGAATGTTCATCTGGATGGCATTCCATCCATCAAGCACATCAACTGCACCGTGCTGCTTGGTGTCATCCGCAAACTTGCTGAGGGTACGTTCAGTCCACCTGTCAGTGTCATTAATAAAGATATTGAACAGTGCTGGTCCCAATACAGACCCCTGAGGGACACTACTTGTTACTGATCTCCATTTGGGCACTGAGCTGCTGCATGCAAATCTTTGGATACAGCCATCCAGACAATTTTTTATCTATCAAATAGTCTGTCCATCAAACCCATATCTCTCCAGTTTAGCAATAAGGATGTTGTGTGGAGACAACATGTTGTGTGGGCTAGAAAGTAGTATCTCACATTAGTAAGTTCATAGTAGGTTGTTGATACATCAAAAAGTGTCTTTTTAAGTCCTTTTTTCTCAATTCTGGATGAAGATTCAGTAGGTTCATTCCTCATGATTACTTGGTCTAAGTAACAAAAATAGTTAATTGAACTAATATTACTTAACTGTAAAAATAATGATGTATGGATGCAAAGTGACAAAATTGTCTCAAAACATAGGTTTGAATGCTAGCAGGAATTACAGAGAATATCTTTCCTTGACTTGTCAAACCACCTGCTATGCCATTAAATATATGCTGCTTTCAACTGAGACCTAAAATGACTGTGAATTAGTCTTGTTATTATAAATAACAATGATCACACAGCCTGCACGTAAAAGTTCACTGAGAATTTCTTGCCCAGATTTTGCCTTCTCTTCTCTACAGCTATATAACACTTAAGGTATTCACTGTCCTTCAGTTGGCTGTGTGCATTCCCAGGCTATAAGGGCTACACAAAGCAGATGATTGCCTATATAAATGCCCTGCATAAATGTACTGGTTAATGACACCTACTAGCAAACTCTCAGACTACAATTTTGGGAATGAGCCTGGATTCTAATTCAGGAAAAAGGCCCATTCACGCTAGTTTCACTGCTGAAACAAGAATCAGGTCTGAAGACTGTAGCTTGCTTATTATATTGCATGGCAACTAGTGTCATTCCTTTGGTCAAAAGCTCAGGTTTTGATTCAGTTTCTATCCACAAGCAATGACATGAGAAAACAGACTTTGCATTTTTGAGCTCCACTATCTGGTGGACATGTGTGTCTGTGTCTGTGTGTTTCCCAAATTTAATTCCAAGTGCCTCTTTATTCAAGCAGGAATAAAAATACATTTTGTCTAAATCTTCCGTACAACGTACACATGTGGCTGTCACAACCAATATAAACAGAAATCATCTTTTGATCTAAGCCGTCTCTTCTGGAGAAGCCTGGTGTTTTGCACTCCTTGCCCAAAAGGACACCTGTTCTGAAGAGAGGGACAAGCTGTGCTTTCAGAGAGTTGGGGAAACAGGTACCAGATATAACTCTGTAAGATCTACAAAAAATATAAACAATTGTATTAATAGGGAAGATACAAAGCAAATGAGCTTGAATTGTACAAGGTAAAAAAATCTGAACAGTAGATCAAGGTGATTTGAGGAGTTGTTTGTTCCATTTGGATTGTGTATCACTGTGCAAAAGATTAATTTGTTTTGCAGGAAATCTACAAACTTCTGGATAGAATTGCTGCAATCTTATTAGACATGAGAAGAGATATTTAATCCAATCAGGAGGGAAATCACAGTAGTTATAGAGTTTATCACAGTCTAATAAGCACAAAAGAGATATTTTTATGGTACTGTACCTGTGGATTAACTAATGAGGATAAGGTTTGGAATTGTGTTTGCGCAAATTACTACTCAATAAATGAAACTTCTGAAACAGATGGCTTTGGGGATAGCTACTGCAGTCAAATACTCTTTTCAGTTTAATAAATGGATAAACTTTTGTTATGCATGAAATTAGCTTGCATTTTTATAGTTTATATATAGGAAAATTATATTAGGTAAAATAGATAATATTTATCACAAAGCTGTAAAATATGAGATATCTTGTAGCTGAGTTAGGAAAATTGTTTTGTAGTATGTAAACTTCAAATCAATGTAGAAGTAAAAACTTAAAATTAACTGTATGAAAACCACGTATATTTGAAATTTTACTGCAATCAAAATACAGTAATATTCTCAGATTGTATAAAAAGTAATGAATACAAAACAAGGCAAACAGGAAAATTAAGAGCAATTAGCTAAGCATATTTTAAAGGCAGTGTGAAGTTTTAAGTTCCAATGGCTCAAAAGATTATAGGATAATTCAGGTTGGACCTTAGGATGTCTCTAGTCCAACCTCCTGCTCAAAGCAGGGTCAGTTCTAAGATCAGACCAGGTTGCTCTGGGTTTTATCCATGTAGGTCTTGAAAACCTCCAAGGATGGAAACAGGATATGTAGCCTCTTTAGGCAACCTGTTCCAACCATTACACTAATAAAAGCTCATGAAATGGACAGAAAAGACATTATTGATTACAAAAGAAAAATAAAGTATTTTCTTCCTAGTTGTCCTTAGTCATCAGAATACTACTCTGTGGTTGTTGAGGGGTAAATCGCATTCTGCAGCCGTGACTGCATTTCAGGTAACTACAGGGCGTAGAAGTTTGGTTTGTTTATATTTGTAGTAAATGCATCAGGCTTCCTCTCACATGAATTCATATAGACTGGGACCAGTCAGTCCTTCTTAATACCTCATTCTGACCAGTACCTATCACAACATTTGAAGACATACATTTGATTTTTCAATTTAATGTGAAATTAATATATTCTGTTATTGTGATAAATATGCTTTTTTATTTGAAAGTTTCACTCTTTTTGGCCTTCCATGTTTCACGTTTCATAGCCAGAGCTTGTGGTAGACCTACTAAAACCAAAGACAGTCTGGAAGGAAAAATAGTCAAGGCAGCTTTTCATTTCAGTGAACTGTGAATTTCACTTCCATGTTCTTGCAGACATGTGGCTTTTTTTGTTTGTTTGGGTTTGTTTGTTTGTTTTTGTTAAGAATCTTCAAGAGGTGCAGTAATTATAGTCTTCAGCTACAAAATAAGTTATTGTGAATATCATGCAAAGATTTTCTTTTTAAAACTATACTTCACTAAAATTACCCTTCTGCAGCTTCAGTAATGCTATAATTTTTATAAAAACCCATCCCTTTAAAGAAATAGGAAGCGACTAAACTCTGCTTGAATCTGGTGGTAAGATCCTGTGGTAAGAGTAGACCATGGAACAAAACGGTAATTCTGCATCAGGACTCAAAATTTGACCCAACCTCTATCTTGTCTCCAGCTCTAGTCAGTAATGGACACTTAGGGAAAAAGAAAAAAAAAAANAAAAAAAAAAAAAAAAAAAAGAAAGAAACACGGAGATTTCTCCTTTGAGGAGCTCCCTTGTCCAAAGAAAGTTATTCTGGTAGACAAGGTTTTAGAAAAGGGGCCAAGGGAATATTTAGATTCTCGATGGTTGTATTCACCCATGTAACATCATGTGGCACATCCAGGCACTGAGATTGTGCTTATCACTGCGCATCGACAGCTGCAAGCACCGCCTTTCCTTCTACAAAGTACACAAAGGAAAAAAATCCCATCCATCAATTTGACATCGGGGACAACAATACAAAAGAGAAAGGGAAACAAAAACTGTGAGGTGGTAGTGCTGAAACTATAAGAGCACACGTGCCTGCCAGGCTAATTCCCTGTGTAGCTGACCTGCACTAACAAAATGGGCTATGGTGTAGGCACAGGAATTTTTCCAACATCATCTATACTATTTAGTTGTAAACATGATCACTGTCACAGCTCTAGCCTGTAGCAACCAGAAGTAGCCTAAAAAATGCACAGACTACGTCCCTGGGACAACATAGGTCAAGGATTTGCCCTGAGAGGCCATGAGAATAAGGCTGTTTTTGCCCTTCTGTTTATTTTCTGAAGGAGCCATCTTCTCTTTTTTTTTTGTTCGTTTTTTTTTTTGTTTTTGTTTTTGTTTCCTTTCCTTGAGAAGAAGAGCTGTCTTATGCCACCTGCTTCATCTCCTCAACTGCACAGGCAGATGCAGGCTGTCAGGCTGGTGTGCTCATGGGGTTTGTTTGTGGCTTTCTCATTGGGGCAAAACAAGAAACAAGGATTCTCCAGGGGTATGGAAGGCATTGGAGGCAGTCAGGCAACCCAACTGCTGGGTATCCCTGGGGTGGGGGCTACAGCAGAGATGCAGCCATCCCCCACCACTGGCAACCACCTCCGGCTGGAAAAAGCCTGAGAATGAGACAGGAAGGGTGGGGAAAAGGAAAAGCACAGGCTGATGATGGTAGAAAGTGAAGTCTCCGGTTTCAGGGTCAGATAATCCAGCTATCTGTATGATACAACTCGACCTACATTTGGCACAGCAGTTCATTAAGCCGTTGTTGCTAATGTCACAGACTTCACTCTCTGAAGTGATGTTGCCATGACCACTTCCCTTGATAATTTATTCCACGGTCCAGTTGCTTCCGCTGTTTTTCGAAATGGAACTGTAAATTAGAGAGTGTTAATACACAAAGACTCGTGCGTGCTTATTCTGGATGGGAAATTTCTGACAGGGCTGATGGGGCTTTTGTATTTCAGTCAGAGTAAAGGTTCCTACAGTGAAACATGAATTAATTTTTGATAGCTCAGAAAATTTTAGTGGATTCATTTCTGTGTGATAGATTTAATTATGCATTTTCTTTCTTTGTAAATGACTGACGAGTATACTTATAGTAATTATTCAGAGCCCTCAATTGGTTTTACCAATAATCTTTTTTTTATTTGGAAACAAGAAAATTAGGAGACCTATCTGTGATTTAATAACAGCACCTGCCTCGTTATATTATATTACTTTATATTGAACTATGCAACTATGCAGAAATGTGTTATGTGTGCATGTGTGCACATGTGTGCGCATGGTTGCAAGTTTTACCTTATTAACCTCTGTTCTCCTCACACACAGGGATTAATCTGTTTGTAAGTAAATAAATAGAGAAACTCCATGTTTAAATTTTGTCCTAGTTCACTAAAATCCTATAATCAAGAGTTACCGTCGTGTCCAGACAGATGGACCTTGAAAGACATGGCAGTGCAAAGGTTTTCTTCTCTTCCCTTTTCAACCTGCATTTGATAAAACAAAGAACTTAAGCTTTTTTTAGTCCTTGTATAGGAAACAATTAATTCTTATTGTCAGTTTAGCAATCTTTTTGTATTCCTATATAATTTGAAGATCTTTCTTGAACAGAATTATACATAGAATTGAGACCTCAGGAGGGTATTGTTACTTTCATTGCCCCAAATAATCTTGTAATCAGCTAGTACTTCTTTGTTGCATTTCTGTGTCGATTCAGTTGAGCTCGTCATTTAAAAAAAAAAAAAAATCAAAAATCTAGGTTTTATTTTCCAGAAATATGAACTTACATTTTGTCTTACTCAGTTTCAGCTGAGAAATAAAAAATCTGACTCAAAAAGCACTGAGAAATTTAACTCTCACTGAGGTGTACAGTTAAGCAAGACCATGCACACCTGGAAGGAATTAGGAATGAGTACATTCATTTTAGGGGATGTAAAAATGACATGAGTTTTAATTGCTTGGCTGATTTAGCTTTCAGTTTTGATTTATGATGAGTTTATGATGCTGAAAACATCCACCTTTGTCTGTTACCTGACAACAGCTGCAGGACGAGCAGTATGTGAACAGTCTCTCTCAGTCCATTTACTGTCCTTGTTCCAAACCTATCCCTATGCAAGAAGCCATAGGTAATAAATTGTACTTATATTTCATATTTTCCCCTAAACAAAATGACACAAACAGCTGGGAACAGATAAAATATGCAATGCTATACCAAAGAGATGTGTTATTGACACTCCACCTGTTCTCTAATGCAAACAATTCTTTCTTCATGAAGAAACATTTAACCTTGGTACATTTAAGGTTCAAAGGGCAAATCTAAGATTTAACCATAATAAGCAAGTGGAAAGAGGTGTGTTGCAATTAATTGTATACGTGCCTTCACAAGCAATTACAGATAGAGAAGTGGGGAAAAATGGAAAGTAAGAGTTTCTGCTAAGTCTTGAATAGGAATTCTTTCCTAAAGGATGAATCAGAAAGAAAAGTGCTTTAATTTTTATATGCTTGGTACTTCAATACAAACCATACATAAAGTCTTATACTAAAGTATTCTTTTGTAGACTTTTCTTCCTTTGGCTTCTGTGCTGTCTTTTCCTTGTTATAATTGTCATATTGTTTCCTGATCACAACTGCAAGAGAAAAATCCAATGAAGTGTATTATGCCATATCATTTGTTGTCCCTATTGTTACTAATGGAAAGAGTTTTCTATTCTTTTAATAGAATGGAAGAGAGATAGTCTTAGTTCAAACTGAAAGAGCAGGTGGCCAAGCAAGCATAGTGCTCCTGTTGCAGTAATGGGATCCATGACTTGCATGAGACTATATGATGTCAAGGGAAGACCCCCATAGCTTATTGTATTAAAGAGATGGTGTGAAATGAATGAAGTCTGAAACAGCACCGCAGCCTATGGAAGCAGTTGCTGCACAAAATGTCATTAAATTGTATGCTGTGGAGCTGGGACTCAGAGAAACTGAGACCAGGGCAATCTAGAAATCCTGGGGAAATCTCACCAGGCATGGATGTAAAGAAAGATTCTTCCAAGGTGTCCGTTGGGAAACTGGTTACATCTTCATTAAAGTCAAAGCAAAGACTCCTACCTCAACTGTAAAGAATTGTATCTTTTTTTGGGCAATTTGTGTATTGTTAAATGTGTTGCCATGTAAAAAGCTAACCTTTATTCTTTTCAACTTACTGATAAATCTTGATGTGACATACTTTGTTTTTTGGGTTGGTTTTTTTTTGTGTGTTTTTTTTTTTTTTTTTTTTTTTTTTTTTTTTTTTTTTTTTTTTTTTNACAAGGACTACCTAGAGCAAAAGCTAAATGTATCATGATTAAAATTATTCTAAATTTCCCTCATATTGCACAACAACAGACAGCTCTGTCTATCTGAAAGGAATGTTTAAACCTTTAAGGTTTTTCATCTTTCCATCCTGCCAGATTTCCTATCAGGGGACATTAGTTAAAATTCTCCTAGGAGCCACTACTTGTCAATGTGAAAGAAACAACAGAATGCAATAACACCCATATAATCAAGGAGCAGAAGTAATTTACATGAACAGTCAAATGCAGAAAAGCTCAAATTTCAGATGTTTCCAGGGAAGTATCCTAGAGATCCCAGAAATCATCCTCGTTCTTCTTCCACCTTTTTTCCCATATCATCACCTCAGAAAAAAACAAACAGCTAAGAAAATTTCATATGCATTTGAGAAAATATTCAGTCACATCTAGATTGTTTAAGAAGGATACATTGGAGTTTCTTAATCATCACGTCTGTGAGATCTTTTTGCAAAAGTAAATATATCCATATTCTCCTTCTATTTAAAAACTAGTCTCAAGACAAAGACACCAGAGGAAAATTTTCACTTTACAAAAAGGGTTGACTAAATAACAAAGATATCTGGTAAGATTAGCTCATTCAGATAAGGTAATTGTAAATGTACTTTTGAGAGAAATATCTATATATTTAGATAGAGGCCACGTGTTTAGATAAAGCTGTACTCTTCACTGAAGTGAATCTAAGATAAAAACCACATCTTTTGCATTTTTCTGGTTCTTAATCTTCTCATAACAGTGAAACATCTGATAAAGATCCACATTTGTAACAGAAAAAAAAAATCCTATGAGCTGTAGAAAATACAGCCATTAATCAACATTTCTTGATAGTACTTGAAAAGTTGATTTGTTTCTAACATGTCACTTAAATAAACGTTTTCTGCTGTTCATAAAGTAAGATTTCCTGATTTCTGAGTTACCTGTGGCCCAAATCTTGTTTATACTCCAAGAAGTCATCCGCTTGTCTCCTTTTCCCCATAGTTACGCACCAGGGATCGCAAAGTGATGCAGCCACTCTGCTGCTGCCCAGTGGCCACCAGCTGCCTGCAGAGCCTCGCAGGTGCACCCAGAACTTCTGTTTATCCTATATATGCAGAGTATGTTTTCCCATTGGACTTCCAGGCCCCGAATCTCACCTTGGTCATCCCACAAGATGTTTCCAAATGGAAAAAAAGGTAACATGCTGCGGAGAGTGTTATAGTCATGGCTGGGTCGAAAACTGCATCAAACTTTTTCTGTCCTATCCATGGCTACTACCTGAAGACATGACAGATGCGCTCGCGGCAGCAGTGATCCCTATGTTCACAATAACTACAGGCAACATCAGGCTTTGGAGAGGGATGAGCAGAGACTCTAAAGATATGTAGAGCTGCAACATTTTTTTAATGAGGATTATGCCACGACGTGTTGCACAGGGAACAGATGTATCAGAGAAGTATATGGAGCATGAGCAAGCTCAAAGGGCTGTGCGGTGTGTACTCAGAAAAGGCAATCTGCAGGTATTGTGGGGTGGAAGTCCTACTGCCGTCTTTAGAAGAGTTTTGGCTCTGAGCAATGTGGATATAAAACCCTCTGTTCTGCTTGGTGTTGGGATCATAAAGGGCCTCATGTGTTCTCTCCTTCACCAAAGCGGAGGTGTACATTTTTACCTCATTTTCTACCCGTAAAATGTGTTGCATTGCTTTTATTCTAATAGTGGTTTGGGGCTGGCAAGCTACTGGGAACCCTATATGCTTAAAAATTCCATCAGATCAGTCAAACATAACTGAGTTTTCAGCATACAATATAGAAAGCCCATCCTCTTTTCACGTTTTCCTTGAGTTCCAACATTTTTCTGATCCCCTCATTTCTACTTCACAGCACTGCACATTCGGTTTCTACATGTTCAATCTAAACTGAAGCCACCAAAAGAAATTTCAGAGGAGTTCAGAGGAGGCCTTATCGTGACACACAACAGTACATTCCTTAGCTTTTGTGCAGAGTCTTGAAAAAGCAATGAATTTTCCCCACATAAGCTTTTTAAACAAGTTAAAGTACTATTTCTGTAATAAGTTGAAGAAGTTGAGATACATTAGGGTTGCGTGTCTTTCTCGAGGTCACAAAAAATCTGCCAAATTGGAAATTTCACCCCCATTTTCTGAGTCATCTATCACAGCTTAACAACAAGGTCCTCTTCTCTTGCATCACTTGGAGATGCACTGTGGAAACGCCAGTTTGAAATCAGCTTAGGATTTTTTTTCTTTTTTTTTTTTCCGTTTTACCATTCATTTCTACAGCATTCATACATTATATAATAACACTAGACATTGTCACCATTTTATTGAATTTTACTCCAGAAGGCAATAGAGTAGGTCAACAAGCAGTGACATACTAGCAGACACCAAAAGCACTTCTGCCAATACACATCATTCACCCTCTGCCACTTCACTTCTCATGAACGTCAGTGCAGCTGTTGCTTCCATCCACACTGACGTCTGACATACACAAGACAACATTGTCATTCGGCAGATATTCTTGTAGAAGTGCACATAAGCAGTTAAAAAGTGTGTTTCAGTGAACAGCATGAATTCTTGGAAGGAGACCCGAAGTATTTTTATCTCTTCTAAGATCATGGTTTTTTTTTTTCATTGTTTCTTTACAGAAGTATTTCAAAAACACCTTGAAGAAGAAATCTTGTTTACTAGCGATGTAATAACCTCTGTAGATGTTGAACTGCAAACCAAACAATTTTTAATACTTGTCCAGATAGCTCTGATTTACAACTCTGGAGGAAGGCCACAGAACTCCTCTGATTTCCACCAGCTGAAAATCATGTTACTGGTTTCAGAGAGAAAGTAGAAATGCTTGAAAGCAAACCTGTCCTACTGGAAGATGAAATTTTAACAAAGTGTTTCATAGCCACTGTTCGCATTGAACAAGCTTGCTTTGCTTTAAAGGAACACAGATGCCACAGTAAAAACAAATAGCAGCCATAGTCAATAAAATGGTAGCTGCCATATAAGAAATGTATGGTTCGAGGTTAAAACAGCATACTTTTCTTTAGGGATCTTTAGCTTGTTACAGGAAATCACTACGAATTAGGTTTTCTAAGAAAAGAACTAAGAAACCAGCATTACAAATTCAGAGTGGCCAATTTGCTACTGAAACATATTTATTTTCAAAAGGTGACTGTTCATCTGGTTGTGGCAACCCCTAATCATTTCTTACAATCCAGTCATAAGTGTACACATATGTATTGCAATTACTTCTTCATTTTTTTATTGCTTGTGTTCTGGATGTCTTCTGAGGCTGTGATTCTGGTAGCATTGCCACACTGCTTCATTCTGAGAGCATCGCTCACTGCTAGGGAGTCAGATACAGCATTCTCACAAGAAAAAACATCTGTACTTGACACACAAGTTTTGTTTACACGTTCTTTTGCTTTTTGATTTTATATTTTACAGCACCACTGCACTTTTTTACAGTCTTTGAGTTACCTGTATATTTTCTCTTCCCCTGATAACAAGATTTTTTAGGTCTAATATTTATAGCTTCTACATTTGCCATGTAGTACAAAGTCAGTTAAATGTCTGAAATGCTAGAAATTCCACCTAAAATATTATACTTAATAAACATTATGCATTTCAGATAACTTCATAAAATGTAGAGTTGACAATTATCAGATATTAGAAGAGAAGCTAATAATCTACAATCCCTAACAATTTCCATTATAAAGATTCCTCTTCATTCCAGTATCAGCATGCAGGTTTTTTTTACACTAACCAGTAGTAATTGGTTAGTTACTAAATTGTAATTATTACAATTATAAAAAATAAGATCACATGCAGATTTGTCTCAGTCCAGTTACCAATTACAAGTGACACAAAGCAGCCAGTGCTTTTATTGTTGTTGCTGCTGTTTGTATTGTCTGGGGTTTTTTGTTTTGTTTTGGTTGGTTTGTTTGTTTGTTTTCTCACTTGCAGCCCTCAGAATTCCTGGAATTTTTTCAAAAAGCCTGATTATTTCAAGGTCAGAGAGACAGGGCCCACCAGCAGCATCAGCACGTACTACACGGAAAACTGCAGGCTGCAACTACAACTTCTAAAACAGGGAAATGGGAAGGTGAAAGATGTACAAAGGGACTTAAGCACCATTAGAGGGGGGGCTTCATAACACTTTTTCAAGAATGGGATTTAATGATTCATTAACTGAAAGAAAACTTGAGTAATGTCTTTCCTTCCTGTACATATATAAATTTCCACGAGTAATTCCCATTGTACAATAACTACCAAAGTTTACTATTTTAAAAGACTAAAGAAACTTCCTCAAAATTGAGGACTTTGTCCCCATATCCTCTAATTCATTACCAATTTTGGTAAATGGACATAGCTTTCAGCAGGTATCGTTTGAACCAAAAGCCATTCAAAATGTTTACTAACCAATAGCATGTAACACTGACATTGCATTAAGACTTAAGTGATGGATTTGCCTTTGATGTCCCCACTCACAAAAGTACACTTCTGAACTGCACACCTTGAAACCTGCCACAAAGAGGAGGTGGGAAAGAGATTTTAGGCCCTTCGTGCCTTACAGGGAGATGTTGTTTAGTTCAGCTCTCTTAAATGACATGTGAAATCATCAAAGGAGTTACCTGTAATTTTGAAATTTGTTATAAATGTTATAAACAAAACAACAGGGGTTTGAAACCACAGTGATTAGGTTGTCTTAGTCACAAAAGAAAAAAAGGACTGGTGAAGTAATGGCCATACAATAGCACTGAGTACAAAGTTTAGCAGAACTGTAATACAGGCAGGACACAGAATTTCTGGGGACAGCAAATTTAGTGTCCAGAGACACTGGTCAAAGGTTGGAAGAGGTGCAAACACTGATGTCGTGGCTTTTTCTAGTCCTGGAGTACTGGATTGGGAAGGTGTGTGCTGCTCAGTAGTTGTCTGCTTTGGAGCAGAGCCCTGTCTTTCAGGTGGATCTTGCAGCTCCTGGAGCACCATCATGGATTAGAGGCTCTCCGGTCTCCCCAGGTATGGTAACTTGGATTCAGACCTTGCTAGGAAATTCAATCTTGAATATGGTTCTGCTGTGATGTTAATCCTGCAAAGTGAGGCACTTCAAAAGTTAGGGAATATTAACAATAAGAGTACATTTATTGTCCTAACTTTGAGCCATTGTCTCTATGATAATACACTTTCATATTCTTTAATTAAGCAATATGTATTACGATTTCTACTGGAGTTCTGCCTTAGGTTATTGTATTAAATAATAACCCAACATATGTGTTTTGACTGGCTGACAGCCACCAGTTATAGTAGTCAATCTAGCAATAATAGTTCGTAGTTTCTAATATTTCTGTGCTTGAATTAGCAATTTTATTTATTAGAAGGAATACTGACTGATACTATTAGACCAAATCATTCTCCAAAAGTTGAATATATAAATCAGCAGGAAAACATTGTCTCTTGGAAATATTTCATTTTGGTTAATTCCCTTAGAATTTTACAGACACTCTATTCCATTATTAAAATTAATTATGTGATTCACCGAGTAATCAGTTTCAAGAAAACATTACATCTTCTGTGTATCTGAGTGGCTTTAAACTTTAAATATCCCACAACACTTTATGTGCCCTGCAAATACTCTCTAGGATAAGCATGTTTTTCTTCCAGTTACTTGTCACCCACAGTATTTAGCAGAGACAAAAAAATGTCACATTGATTAATTCATCAATTAAAGAATTTAAAATGTTTGTCAGGCATTAATGCTTGTATGCCCCTCATTCTCTCTCAGATTTTTATTTTTTGAATAAACACTTAATTTTCTGCTGATGTTAGTGGAAGATTTGTTATCTTGTTATGATACTATTTCACTATGTCTACGATGTGAATTAATTGATATACTTTTAAACTACAAATGCCAGAATCTTAAATTTTCAATAGGAAATTTAAGACAGTCAGGTGAAAGTGAAATATTTCTTAAAACTCAGTCTGAAAGATAGAGAGGCACCATACAATGAGAAGAAGTTAATAAGAGAGTGGCAAACACAGCCATGAATATGCCTTCTCAGATATTTTTGAATAATGGTGAATGGCGATGAATGTAAAGCAAATGCCATAGGAGTTATTCCTATTTTCTCCTTCTACATAAATGACAAGGTGTGTAAGCTATGAACACACGGAGCAGTATGTTGGACAGTAAGCACAACAGCTTCCAGACTACTACAGAGACACACAACTAAAAACATTCTTGTTATTAATAAATAAACATCGTTTGACTACTGACAGATGCAAAGTAATTAGTATTTGCAAGGAGTGTTGCAGTATCTTGGGAACCAAGTCTACAAATGGCAGAGCCCTCTGTCCTTTATCCAGCATTTTAGTTTTGCACATGCAATGGGATTTAATTAAAATTGTCTTGAAGTATTGTCAGCTCATAAGGAAAAGAAAAAAGTAGAGATAACACAGAGCAAAAATATAGTACACAAGAACCTCAGGTTCTAGAACTGAAACATTACTTTGCAACCTGCTTTTGATTTGCTGAACATCATTTGAATGCTATGATGACAGCACACAGATGCAATGAAAAATAACTCTTGTTTTTCAAATTGGGAAGATACTGTACCCTGCATTCTACAAAATTTCAATGTGCAATGTACGAAGTGACAGAAATTGAAAGGCTATTTTCTGAAAGAGTTTCTATGCAGCTGACAGCCCCACACATTGAAAACTACTTGAAAACAGTGATATAATAAAAATATTTTAAAGACTCTAACTGATGTTTTAACACACAGTTATGAGTGAGTGAACACTGCAGTGTTGGCACTCCTACTGGGCTGAATGCAGACCAGAGAAGGACCATACTGTGCCTACCATCAGCCTGCTATTATTTCTTCGACAAAACCTTCATTCCCTACTGCTGCTAAATATCCACTTCCAAACAAGCATAAAATGAGCAGGGGGAAAGCCCATTCTTCCCATTAAATTTAAGGCAAAATCCACCAATAATCGTCTTGCTGGTTCAGCCCTCAGATGCATGTATTGCACGTATTATGTAGCCATTCTTCAAGGGGAATATTTTCTGTTTTATATCTCTTCCCACCTTTGACAGCGATGACTTGAACCAGTCGTTTTTGTACATCCATTTCTCTGTTTATAAAGTGGAGATAATGAGGCCTCATTTGTAAAGGATTCAGAGTTATCACTGAAAAGCTCTGACTACACCTAGGCCTTATTATTAACTACAGAAGTGGCCATCAGATGTTCTGGAGGACAATAAATCCCTTTACAGTGCATCTATTATTGTACAGTGCTCACAGATAGAAAAAAAAAAGGATATTTCATAATTCAAAGGAGATGTGAACAAATTCTTGGAAGCTCAGTATTCTTTCTCAGCTGCGAATGGACTCGGCCTGCCTGTGTGAAAGCACTCGGCTGCTCACTGCGCATTTCTGTCACACCTGTCGTGGCAGAAGGGAGGATGTTCAAGGCATGTCTCTCACCCAGGCAACACTCGCTAGTTAGTTCTCAGCCCCCCACAGCACAGAATCACAGAATGTTAGGGATTGAAAGGGACCTCAGAAGATCACCTGGTCCAATCGCCCCTGCCAGAGCAGGAACACCCAGATGAGGTTACACAGGAAGGTGTCCAGGTGGGTTTTGAATGTCTCCGGAGAAGGAGGCTCCACAACCTCCCTGGGCAGCCTGTTCTGATGTGCTGTCACCCTCACTGAGAAGAAGTTTCTTCTCATATTTAAGTGGAACCTCCTGTATTCCTGCTTGCAACACAAGAGCTGAGGCTTTTTTGTGTGGCTGCACAGCTCTGCCAGGCAGATTCACCACCCTGAGGGACGATGATTTGCATTTGCTAGGAGGGACTAATCAACTTCAGCTGCTAATTACTAGTGACTTTAATGAGAGCATGAATATAGGCAATCCTTATCTAAGCAACATGGAATGGGCTAGCAGAAGAGAAAATTTAGCTACTGCTCATGAAATCATCTGTCTTCTCTTTAATATTGCAAAGGGTTTTTTTACTGATTTGAAATATTTTCAGTAACAAAAGACTAGCCTTTTAAGAAATAACTTTTTATTTCATTCTGAGGAAGAATAATATGTAATAAGCTATAGAAAAAAAACTGATCTGTATATTTACAACAAACAGAATATTAAACCAATTAAAATAATTTTTGTCTTATTTTAAAATTTGTATAGTAATTATAATTTTTTTGCCTGAATCTGAATTATATCGCTATCACTAGGAATGCTGGCACTTTTCAAGATCTGAAGCTAACAGCTGTTTTACTTCCTGGGTAACCTTGTCTATACATATGCCAGAACTTACAGAAGATGCTAGGCAGTGAACTTAACCTTGTAGGAGTTACTTTCACGTTTATATTTCCTGCTTTCTAACAATTATCAGTGTAGGATCTTACTGTTGCATCAATAGAAAGATATTGGTTTTCTGAGATGCCTTGCAACTCAGTATTTCTATAAGCCAGATATCTTCTAATCAACTTCTGGATCAGCAATAGCCAGAGTTTTCCAAGTATCCGCTCTCAGAATGATTTCTTAAAGCACTATTGAAGGCACTTCTCAGGGTATTTATAACAAATTTTACAAGAAACTCTCTGTGCCATCGTGCATAGAACCTTGGATTCCTCATCTTTATTTCATAAGAAATCAGAGACACTGAAAAAAACTTCTTTTCTAATTGTCAGAAATCAGAAATTTTGAAACATATTTGAGAAGCTAGTGTTAATAATTTACTCTGTTTTCTTTACATATGTTTTTGCAGTACACTATTTAGTTGTAACAGCAAGGACAGGATTGGTTTTGTCTATCTATTGCAAGATGAAACGAGGAAAGGAGCTGCTGGGTTTCCTGACAGATTTCCTGTCATTGCTAAAAAGAGAAAGCCATAGAGGTGCCTGTGCCTGCATTTCTAAAATAATCAAAGTTTATTTAGGTGCTGAAAAGTTAAACTTAACCTATGTCTATGCCTAGATTAGTCGGCAATGCAGCACAATGGGAAAGGATCTGTAAACAGAAGTAACTGAAGCTGAGCCTACTCCCACTCCCACCATATGATAGTGCAGGGGTTATTTCAGTTTAAATTCAGTCTGGATTGAGCAATTTAACTCATTCTTTGGTTTGAGTGTTTCAGCTACTCATGTGATTGGACTCTTTTTGTAAAAAAAAAAATGCTAAGTACATGGTGGATGATCTTGTGGTGGCACAACCTACACATTGGTTTGGAGCATAATGTCCCCATTAGAACTGAAGCACTTAAGAGAGCAGAGCGCCTGATTTACTTTCCTCTGAAAAAAAATCTATTTCACGAACACCAAAACTGCTCTCAGCAGTGAAGCAACACGTGGTAAATGGAGACAGGCAGGGGATTAGCTTCAAAACTGTATTTCTGCTCTGAACAAAATCAGTGAAGTAGATATAGCCATTAGCACTCTCCAGGCCAGCTAGTTAGAGCAGACAAAGAGTTCATCTGGTATGGCCCTTCTGCTGCCCCTTACAAGTGCAAAGTGCACTGCAATTTCCTACCTACACACCTCAAATTACATCTTTTCTTCAAATTCTACTGCTTCTAAAACCTTATTGAATTACACACATTTTACTGAATGTTGTGGAGGGTATAATAAAGGTATCGTCCGTATTTAGATCTCTAGTCTTTGTTATTTGCATCCATTTAAGGTTTATTAGCACACAGCTATGCTTGATAATAGCCACAATTGTAACTTAAAAAATTATAAACAAATACATTATCAGGAAGAACAAAGATGGAAATATCACATGCCTTTTAGAAATGGGACTTCCAAGAGTGGCAGAGCACAAAAATGATAAAAGACATCAGTGTGCTTTGTAGAACTGTATGACTGGTGCTCTTTACATTTACTCTAGCATAAATCAGCCTCATGACCTCAACACTGTAACTGAGAAGAAAATAAGAAAAACCTCTCATCTTCCATATGCTGGGATTTTAAAGGAATTCAGAGGTCTGTGGACTAGTTCACACATAAAGATGTTGTGTCTAGTTCTGTCTTAACTGCGCAACAGTATCTGAGGCATCTGCTTCTGTCAGTAACTTGTGCCCATTGCAACAAAAATCTGGACACTGGGCAAGATACTCTAAAGCAGGGATGTCAAACTCATTTTCACCGTGGGCCACATCAGCCTTGCAGTTGCCTTCAAAGGGCCGAAAGTAATTTTAGGACTGCATAAATGTAGGAATAGTTACATTTATACAGCCCTAAAATTGCGTTCTGCCCTGTGAAGGCAACTGCGAGGCTGATGTGGCACCTGGTGAAAATGAGTTTGACACACCTGGTCTAAAGTGTCTAAAATGCCCCTACACTTTACATTTAGTTCTTGGACTTTATAAACTACTCATCCCTTATAAAATAAATGCTGGTTTTTAACCTTGTTCTGTAATCTCTGGTGTAACTAGACCATTGGAAGTGAGAAGCAGAAGTCCTCAAGAAGGAGCACCAAACGGGTTGCCACCATAGCTTCAGGAAGCACAATTTGGGAACTTCTACATGGAAAAAAATATTCTGCTATAACTGATGTTCTTGTTTGTTTGTACTTAGACAGGTCTCTCACTCCTCATTATTGAGGTATATTTTCAATTAAATAAAGCAGATCTGTTATATTTATTGACTACATCAACTTTCAACATTGCGCCAGGAAGTTAGATTTATTAAGGGAAAAATATATGTCCATACAGATGGTTGGTAGAAATGCAATCAATTACCTAAGGAATTAGGAAAGAAAGACTTGAAGAATGTTTTTAATAGTGTATGCAACAGATAAGTTTGCCCCTAGTCAGTGCAGTGGGAATTTCTGGAAGTAAATACCTTTCACCTGTGAAACAGGTTAATAAGGCTCTTCCTACACACAGACTGACCTCACCTTTAAGGGTGAATGGGTAGAATATAAAGGTGTTTAACACAGAAATTTCAGCAGAAACTCAGAAGAAAATATTAATCCATTCTTTGTCTCATATTTGAAAATATTTTTCTGAAGCTAGTATGTGAACACAAATGAACAGGCAACTCCAAACGGTAAGTCCTGAAGGAGCTGCGTGGAGATAATCCTGAATAAATATTTGCAGATTCCCATGACTAATTAATAAATTGTTGATTTACACTGTCACACATTGTTCAAATCCTGGCACTATTTTACAGAATCTTTGAATTAACTTTGGCTTTCATATGAATGCCTAAATCTTGGTGAGGCTGTCAGATGTTGTCTTCTGACTGGTAGAGCAGCATGTCTCTTAACAGCCAGGCAAAATATCAATTTTCTACAGTTTCAACTTTTCAGGCACCCTCGGGACCAGAGCACAGCTTGTAGAAATTGTGCTGCCATGAGATTTATTGTCAACCAGCACCAACTTACTCAATATAAGTGGGAATAATTGCTCTCTAAAGTATAAGAATATTACATAAAAGATTACCTAGTCTGAAAGAACTTTGTGATCTTTAAGTGCTGGCTCAAGCAGTCAAATTTTAAGAAGCACATAATTTCTCTTCCTGTGTATATAACAATAGTTTGGATCTTCTGTGCTTATGGAAACCAGATTTCATCTACAAGCTCTCATTATATTCTTTTGTCAGAGCATTCTAACTTCCTTGACTGAATGCATAGTTTCTCAGTATTACTTTTCATAAACATCAATCAGTTCTTGGCCAAATGCCCTTTTCACTAATGTATTCTCTATGTCCTGAACAGAAAACATAACTACTTGGTTTTTAAGGGTTTCTGTTTCCACAGTATATGAAAGAGATAGCAGATGTTAAGGCATGTGTTTCAGTACCACCTCTGTGAAAAATGTGGAATTATTATACCTACTTACACACCTGGAATTGAAGTAATCGTACAATGCCAAAATAACTAATTGTGGATGCTAATTGCAGAAGCCCAAGGCTTTTTTGCCTTTTTTTTTTTTTTCAGAGGATTTGGCAGCATGTGATACTTTCCTAGGTTCAAAATAGAGCTTCCACTAATTGCATTTGCTCTCCTGAGTGCATCTGAAAAACAGGTCAGGAGTCTCGCCACCTGTTGTACAGAAAATGAGGAAGACTCCTCTTATCCATTCTCTTATTGTTTGCAACAGCAGGAATGCTCACCCTGACTGTGGAGAGACTTACTCCTAATCCCTCCAGCCCTCCAGAAAAGAAAAAGAAAAAGAAAAAGAAAAAGAAAAAGAAAAAGAAAAAGAAAAAGAAAAAGAAAAAGAAAAAGAAAAAGAAAAAGAAAAAAGAAAAAGAAAAAAGGGGAAAAGGAAAAGAAAAAGAAAAATTAATTTCTGTTGGGAGAGACACTTCTTTGTACTGTATCAGAGTTGAAATTGTTATAAACAGCTACTGTTTGTCCTGCATCTCCTTTAAAATAAACTTTAATTTTTCTTCCTTTTTTTTGTTCTACCATCTCTTTTATGTTTTGCTTTATTTCTAAGTGTTAGACTCTATTCTAACAATAAATTTACTTCATGGTGAAGTGTATCCTGTGTTCAGAAAATGTTTTGGGACAAAAATTACAGTGAAGATGAGATTTTTTATACACTTATCAAGTTCCTTTCTAACAAACAAAATTCAACACAAAATATACATTACAGTGTATTTGTTTTAAAGATTATTATATTACATTTTATCAGTCTAATCTAAAAAACTGACATTAAAACTTATCATAAAGGTCAAGACTTTGAATGTATTGTTTTCAAAATGTTGTCTTAATTCTGCATATTACTGCAGTCTGTGTTTCAAACATTTTTCTTTCTAGAATGTGAATAATATGGTTTCCATTAACTGTTCTTGCAGTAGAGAAGAATCCCATAGTACTAATATTTCGGGAGTTTGTACCCAGTCTTAATTTTGATCCACTGAATCTCACTTGTTTTGTCAGATGTCCCAAATGAAATCATATAAAGAAACTGCTTATGAAGACCTGCAAGGTACCTATATGTAACTGAAATTACTTGACTTAGAGAAGGGTAACTTAACACTGCAGTGAAATAAATATAAGTGAAAGTCCTCAAAAAGCTTATCTGCATGAGCACAACTCATAGTCACATCTCTAAAATAGTTGTTGTTACTAAGGAATTGGGATCTTGAAATATAAAACATAATACATGATGTGTCATGCATCTTGAACATTACCTTTATTAAAATGTATCTTAGGATAAGAAGAATTCCCTGTTTATAACACAGTGGGTGTCAGAAGATACATTAAAGAGTTTCATATTTCTTCCACAGTTTAACCCGGTGGGCCATCTTGTGTAATTTGCAACTTTTGTGTGAGCTGAATAAGTAGGTGTGGGGTGGAAATGGAGATTGATGATGGATGGGCAAGAAAGCTGCTGCTTCTTCACAGGCTGTTGAGGTTGTATCTGACGGGGCAGCCAGTTTGCTGCCTCCAGTGATGAACCCATGAACCAACCTTTTCCAGAAATACTTCTGGGGCAACATTGCCTTCTTGGCAGGGAGGAAGAGGGATGGTAGCCCTGAATTTCCCAAGCGATTTCTATCAGAAGAAGCTTTCATGTGGTGTTGGATTTGGTTACAGAATCAGAGTTGCTGTGCATAAACCAGTCACTGAGCACATCGCTGCCTTGGAACAGCCTGAGTCCATTTTCACCCGCAACTGGAAAGGGCTTTGAGCCTCACTCTGATCTTTCTTGTCTTTTTGTACTTGCTTGCTTCTCTATCTCTAGAAAAATGTAGCTGTCATCCACCATGTTTAATGCTACAACAGAAAGAAAAATGGAGCAGATTCCTTTTCTTTTCTGTAACAATGCCTACATAATGACATTTATAAAAGATAAATTTGAAATGAAACACCCCAGCTATTAATAAGGGATTCAATACATTGCCACATGCAGAACTGTATTGTATAGTATCATTTTTATACTAAGTTGCTCTTCAGAAAAATACTCTTTATTGTTCATATATTTCACAAATACCGTACCCATAGTAATGATTTCAGATAATACTGTACAGTGGATGCATTGCTTTTTATCATGTGAACAAAGCATATTCTGTTCAAAGAAAGTAAACTTTTGTGAAATATTTGGTTAGGGCACACACTAACATCCTTTAAAATATGAAGTACTGGGAATGAAGCAGCAGTCCAAAAAAAAAACCAAACCCACAAACAAACAAAAAACAAACCAACCAAAAAAACCCAAACACCCCAAATGAAAAAACAAACACCAAACAAACAACAACAAAAAAGACAAATCCAAGCCCCCAAATCCTCAAAATAATGATTTTACATTTTAAAGCACATCACAAACCTTACAGCTCATGGAGAATGAAAAAAATCTTCCCTGTTTTGGTAATGCTACAGGGAAAAGAGGTAGTAGGTCTTATGTACATTTGCCAGGTTAACTGTAAATTGTAATAGCTATTCAAAATACTTCGGTTTGTGGCACTCATTTTATATTAATACGAACTGCATTTGGAGTATAAATATTTAACACCAGGACTCTACCCTTTGGAGTCTCTGTAGGCAGTGACACTATCTTCTGTGAGCTGATTTATAAGTAAGCACATACAGAGGGGGATGTACAACAGCGTATTCCCACTTTTGATATCTGGAGGTCAGAGTACGAATCATGTTTTAAAAAAAACCAACCAACCAAACAAACAAACAAAAAAACCAAAAAAAAAAACAAAAAAAAACCAACCAAAACACAAAAAACCCCAACCCAAATAGGTTTCTGATTTCAAAGTTCACCAGATTTTTGGGTTATAAAAGCAACTTGGAATAAAGATAGTCTAAAACTGAGAGGGGGGCAGGCCAGAGGGGAGGTGTAGCAGTGCTCTGTCAATACGGAGGCAGGTCTCAGCCCCCAGGGACATGATCCTCCGGCAAAACCTGAGTAAAACCCCAAGGCGTAGCCTAACAGGTAGAACTGCGTATATTTCCCAGTGAGGTTGCTAAGCTAGAGACACAGCATACTCTCTTAGTATCTGTAGTAAAAGTATGTCCTATATATTTTGAAGTATTTTCATTTGGACATCTTAAAATGTGAGCATATTTAGTTACTCTGTCCTGTAGTAAAGATTCTATGTGGTTCTTCTTGTTATTCTGGGCAAATGATGATATGGTAATCAGTTATTTAAATAGGAAACGTTAGTGTCCTTCAAAGAGGCAACAGATAAATTCAGACAACCTAAACATCTTTTATTATGAGTTGTTCTTGTTGATTTTTAATCTTTCTATATATTAACATGAATCACAAAAAGTAATTAAAAGTTGACAGAGATAGTTGTCTACGTATGGTCTTCTACCATATTAGTAGCTGTGAATCAAAAATGCCACATAAAATCACAAAACTTCAAAAGCAAGCTCAAAAGAGAAAGCTTGGAGTCTAAGAGCCTATGATTTAAGACATGCTCAGTATGACTGACTGCAACATTCAACTTCAAGGTAAGTGAATGTGAGTGTCCTGTGCCAAAATTGGTCTTCCATGAATGGTTAAAATAATTCTTCATTATTTGCTTTTTATCTGTCAGAACTACCAGTTTTAGAAGTATTATGCAGGTGAGCTTTGCAACATCTCTGTGAAGATCCATAATGTTACAGATCAAAGTTTGGCTAAGGAAGTAGTCTGGTTTCCTCAGGTTTGGACTGGAAGAGTAAATCATGGCTGTTGTCTCTGTCCATAGAAAGGTTTTTATCCATCCTCTGACTGAAACAAAAAGAAAACAAAGTCTGAAAATAGAGGAATTGTAATGAAACTGGAGAAAGCACCTGCCTCATAATTTGAATTACTTGTTTCAAGAGAATGAAGCTTAAGCTGTATCTAGAGCACATTAAAACACAAAAGTATGCTGAGTCAAATCTAATTATGGCATGACCAATTATTCAGTATTATTAGGTTTTATTAGCACTGATTATACACTGAATGAAACAGCTGTAGCCTAAACAGCAAAATTTACTTGAACAATTATATTGTTTAGAGAATGTACAACTGTGTACAATATAATCAGCTACTTGTAAAGCTTGGAGAAAAAATAGCCGTTGACAATCTGTTGGCATTTAAACAGCTCCACAACCTCTTCCCTTTTATATTCATCATTATTCCTAAAAAGGTTGAGACTTGGTCAATTTTTATTTTTTTTTTTTCCAAAGCACCAGAAAATCGTGTGTAAATCTGTTATCTCTGCTAGTCAGTTCAGTATGGTTTGATACATAAACAGAATGAAGAGCAATCCACACAGCTGAATGAACCTGGGATAGGCCACTGACTGCTGACTTTCTTCACAACATCCCCTATGGTGCTGTTTCAGATTTGTGACTAGAACAGGGTTGATAACACACCAATGTTTTGGCTATTGCTGAACAGTGATTGCGCAGTTTCAAAGTCTTTTCTTTTTCCCCACTCTGTCCCTACCCCAGTGAGTAGGCTGAAGGGTGGACAAGAGATTGGAAGGCGACACAGCTGGGAGACCTGGCCCAAACTGGCTGAAAGGATATTCCAATGGCACATAACATCATAACTCGGCAACAAAAACTGGAGTAGAAGAAGAAGAAGAGGTGGGTGCTTTCCCTTCCAAGGTGGGTGCTTTCCCTTCCAAGGTGGGTACTGTGTGGAGTCTGGCTAGGCATCCGTCTGCCTCTGGGAGATGGTGAAAGATTTTTTCTGCTTCGCTTGAGTATTTTTTCCTTTCCTTTTCTTTCCTTCATCTATTAAACTGCCTTTATTTTGACCAATGACTTTTCTCACTTTCATCTTCCTGTTCTCTCCCATCTCACTGTGGGAGATGGAGTGGATGAGCGGCTGGAGGAGGGCTTGGCTGGCAGCCAAGGTCAACTCATCACAGCCCAATATGCACTTAGTAAGCCCAAATTTTCATTATGCCTGATCAGAGAGTTCTATAGCCACAGAGTATTTTTTAATCTATCTTAAAGTATAAATTAAAAAAAATAAAAAAAAAAAAAAAGGAAACCTACCTACTAGAGCTAGAAGGAAGAAGAAATTACAAATGTTAGGTCAGAAAATAATAGATCAGATAGCTGACTAATTAGCCAGTATGCAAAAATGAGCAGTTAAGTAGTTGCTAAATTAGTCAGGTAA
This sequence comes from Pampusana beccarii, assembly GCA_013399365.1. Lineage (NCBI taxonomy): Eukaryota > Metazoa > Chordata > Aves > Columbiformes > Columbidae > Pampusana > Pampusana beccarii. The sequence continues at coordinate 429,796 of VWYH01002063.1, forward strand.
ACAGGGCAGTTGTAATATCTCTCAGAAGTCATATGCTTCTACACTTTAAAAGTGTTGAGATATGGAACTTCAGTAAATGTTAACATTTGCCATAATATGCCAAGATCCTTGAAAAGCAGTCCTTTCAAAGTAAAAGCATTTTGAGAAACGTATAGAAATAATGAGTTACTTTGTGACAATCTTCTGAAGGAACTTTTGGGTCCAGGCACAGTCCCCATTATATGAACTGACTGCCAGAGATCTTCCTGGCTCATTCTGGCTCACCAAAGGACCATCTCACTGTGAACACTCGAAAAGAGAACTGGTCAGAAGTGACAGTCCTCCTCAAAACATGTTTACTTCTACCTTATTCAGGAGAGAACTGCTCCTCCAACCAAAATAAATGCTTTTTCCTTTCACTGGAGTTTCATTACACCCGGTACGGTCTCAGATTTGTTAGACATAAATTATTTAGTCAATGACTTTCTCAAAAACTGTGGTCTCTCTCCATTCCTTCTCTACACTAATGGGCCTCCTTCCAAATCAGGTGTCTCCCTCTGTGGAATTTTATATCCTATTTTAATTAAAAAAAAAAAAAAATCCACTAAACCTTTTGCAGTTATGAATCAAATACAGTGGAAAACTATCTTCTGTTCTCTGGGATAATAACTTATAATTATACTAGATATTTCACATAAACAGTGCAAAAATCATGGTTAGTAACTTAGTGGTATAGTTTCTAAAACCATTTTCACAAAGGTGAAGTTTTATAATAATAACTTCACTATAGAAAGGTGATGGCTGGATTTCCTTTTCAATGGATCATCTTGCAGTTAGGAATGGAGAAACAGGGACTTTCCTATTAGCCATCAATTTTTTAATCAAAAACACAAATATAAAATAGATATTCCAGGATTAGTAAATTCTGTTCATACTAGTTCTCCTCTCTTCATAATCCCCTTGCTTCCCACTATATATACTCGAAGAAGACTGCTTTTAAATCCAGCCAAAAATGCTTTTTTAAATGACATTTTTTAGATAAGATTTGAGCAAAAGAAAAGTTGCCACCCACCAAAAGAACAGAATATATATTGCAAGATTCCTTTAATGTAAAAAACCCATTCTGACTTTTTAAAGTATCATTCCAGTGACTAGAATATTTTTAGTAATTAAGGTTTGTTCTGCAAACTTGCTGTTACTTTTAGGAAATCTAATGTTATAGCAGAAGTCGTAGCTAAGGTAATTTTTTCTTCAGTCTGTGTACGGCCTATACTGTCTGCTTAGGCCAGATCCTTCATATACATTGCTCAGTTGTGCTGAGGAGTCACACATATTTGCATCTACCATAGATCTCAGTTTATTTCATTAAAAAGAAAATAATTTATGCTTACAATACCAATATTAATAAAATCCCTGTTTTAAAAGGAAATATCAGATCATAACTCTGTAAGTTGCAACATGAAGCTAACTCACTAGATCAGGCTATAAGCTCAGCCAAGGATAGGTGTTTTTAAGCAATTCAGGACATGTATTTCTGCAGAATCTTAGCATCAGCGCTGTTATCTCTTGTATTTTTTTCAAAATAGAAAGAGTAGTTTGCTGGTTTTAACTGGGATGGAGTGTTTTTGTTACTGCTGGGCAGTGCTCACACAACATCAAGGCCTTTTCTGCTTCACACACTGCCCCACCAGCGAGTAGGCCAGGGTTGTACAAGGGTTTGGGAGGGGACACAGCTGGGACAGCTGAGCCAACTGACCACAGGGATATTCCGTACCATATAATGTCATGCTCAGCAATAAAACCAGGGGTGAAGTTGGCGGGGGGACCGCTGCTTGAGGGCTGGCTGGGCATCAGTCGGTGATGAGCCATTGTTTTCATTTGCATCAGTTGTCTTTCTCGGGTTTTATTTTTTTCTCATTGTTATTTTCCTTTTCATTATGATTTATTATTATTATTTTATTTAAAATAGTAAACCGTCTTTATCTTAACCTACGTGTTTTCTCACTTTTACCCATCCAATTCTCTCTCCCCATCCCACTGCAGAGGAAAGTGAGGTAGCAGTTGTGTAGGGTGTAGCTGCTGCCTGAGGTTAAACCACGGCAAGTGAAAGTGCTAATAAGCCCTACTGAAAAAAAATCTGTTTTTATCTTTATCAAAGGACAATATGAGTGCCACCATTTGGTAAAAAATTTCCCACAGATGCCAGCAGTTCAAAATAAAGCACTCTGTCAACTGAGGGCCAGGATTTCTTGCATAATGATGCCAATACTTGAGAAAGCAAGTTCCCCAGTAAACTGAAACCTCCACATCTGAGACACAGTAGACTTACTTTTTAAATTTATTTTATTGGCAAAAATGAAGGCATCATGCACAGGGAAGACTATTTTTTTTTTCTCATGTAGTACTATGAATAAGGAGCATCAGTCATTTTGATGACGCCTTATTTTTATGAAAACAATATTTTAAATATCCCTCCCTGTACATCTCCTGGACTCAACAAACTTTCAAAAGTATAAATTTTAATAAAGATACATATTTTTAAAGTGTTTCAATTTCTAGATAATGACAGATGAAACGATTGCCATAAAGTTAAAGATTCTTGTCCTTTTAGGTCTTCCTCCAGGACTTTAGGAACAGAATTAATGAGAAAGCTTGTATGTCTTCTAAGAATTAGGATATTTATGTAATTTTAGCAGGTTCTTTTCCTTTTTGGTTCTGAGGTAACAATAACCCAAATATAAGTATCAGGAGTAAATTAGTTTTGAAGTAATACAGCAGAGAGTTCTGTCTTATATAGCTTTTTGGAGTATCTGACACTAAGAAAATATTTTGGAATCACCAGTTATCTGGAAAAAGGAAGATGAAGCACTGACAAACACTAAGGGCTGAAGGAAAAAAATCAGCCATAGGGGTTTCTAAGCTCAGTTTAGTTCTTACTAATGTCAGTAAGACCTTTTCACACTGTCTTCACAAGACTGTGGAACAACCTCCTTACCAACAAAAGAAATTGAGATTAAAGATTAGATAAAAGACAGGTTTTCGAAAGAGAATTAAGATCATTATATCAGACGACCGTGGTACAATTTAGAATATGTACGCTTTGAGTAAACGCAGAAGATTGGAAGCTTCCAGCAACAAAGAAGGTTATTAAAACTTTACTGCAGATTTGTACTATTGGAAGCAGATTTTTGCAGAATAGCTTATTTATCCAAGACTCCTACTCATGTCTGTATCTTTTTCTGAGCAATTGTTAGTTGAATACCCAAGCAAATACAAAATTACTGCATGAACCTGGTGTTTTTTTCTACTGACTGGACATGGAAACAGTCAATTTTTCTATTACAATAAAGGTCGAAAAGTATACTTTTTTCTTACTAACAAGTTTTCAAAATATTTAGATGCAGTTTCTCAATTTCTGGCTGAACTGTTTGACAAAGAATTTTGCTCTAGCTTGGGTAGTTTCCTTTACAATATTCTCAATATTATTTCATCTTTTTATTCAAGTTTTCAAACCATTTCAGCAACCACTTTAGCTGCCTTCTGAAGAAGATTTTAATAAAGTTAGCAACAGAAAATCCATAGTTCTAGGGACTGATTTAAGTAATGAACCACATTACTACATTTTCTTAACACTATTCAACCTTCAGATGAAACTTTATCCTAGAAGCTATTTATTCACCCAAAAAATATTTTTTCTAACAGAGAAATGAAACTGCAGCAGCAAATTAGTCATCCAAACACTGGATTTTTGAGAGAAACCTTCTCCTTATACCTGTTCCTTCTGTCTTCATTGTAATGAATAACAGTTTAAACAAAATGAAGTGCAGCTTAAATGCCAATTAATCTTTTCTAAAACATGCATAATGCCCTCATAATGATGAGTGGGAAAAAGCAATTGACAGGACTTAAAACAAAACAAAACAAAAAGCAGAATTGCTTGATTACTATATCTAAAAATTGAGAGTAAACCAAAATTGCCCAGAATACTGTTTTGCCCCAAACAGCAGACCAGACAGACCTAGACTCTCTCTACATTTTTCGGAGACAGTTTGGCTCCAGGAGAAAGCTGTTCAAAGCAGAAACGTGATTCAGGCAGTCTGTATTAGCTTTCCTGACTAGAGAGTCTAGAGAGGCAAGAATGTCATGTCAAAGGTGAATTTTGGTAGTGTGATTATGTTTGGGTATCTCCTCTCAGACAACTTAAGACAGAAAAATCCTTTCTTACTCCTGCAGAAGACAACAGGAATTTTTCTGTGCCACCCTTGGTAATAGCAGTGTTTAAAGTAGTAGTTTATCCTGCTCAGTGACTAGGAGGTGAGTGTATTCCACATTGATAAATATATTTTCTGTAATTTCTGGAATGAAGTTTCGTAGTGTGAAGTATGCAGTTAGCTAAGATTTTCAGCCCCTTTCCACCAGAAAGTGTAAAATCTGTTACTTCAGCTGTTTTCCAAAAGGCTGGCCTCAACACTTTAGGTCTTCTCCCTTCTCACCTTCTCGATATACTGCAGAAAGAAAAGATAGACTACCCTGAACTACTCCTGGTCAGTACATGCCCATGCACCCTTTTATTCAAACCAGTGTCCTGGAAAAACGTAAAGAAATGCAAACTGACAAAAGAGGTCACACTGCACTCTAAGTACTTCCCCTACTGAACTCTTTGGGTGAGCAATGCTGCCTTATGTTTGGAGTTCGTGTGTTCTAGACTCTTCATACATTGCTAGTGATTGATGCCAACAATACAAATTGCATCCTTCAGCTGTCTAAACTAAAATGAGAAATTAATGCCTTTATATGCAATACCTTCTGGCTTCTTTCTTAGCTTTTACAAATAGCTAGCAATTAAAAAGAATGTGGAGAAGAAATAATAATTTAAAAGCATATAAAAATACTTAGCAACTTGGAAAACATAACTGGTGATTTATTATTTTTGATTGCCAGTACCATCTATCATTGCCCCTTTAGAAAATTCGTATCATCTGTAATTCTGATATTTTTTATTAATACCAAATTCACATGAGTTACCCTGGGAAACTGCAAAGCTACTCTGCAAAGGCTAATATATGATACTGAAATTCTTATTCTACCTCAACCTGACAAAAAAGCTGGTTTTAGTCTTTATTAACTTATTCCACTGCAGTTTCAGATAAAGAATTCTATTGCTTCTGTTCACTGCTTACTGTTATCATTAAGTGGAATACTTATACATAACTTTAACAGAATGATGTAGCACACTGAAGGACGCTTTCATATGACACTTAGAATACAATAAGGTCAAGTTTTAATTTTAATACAATTTCTGTGCATCTTAAAGTGAGAAAACACATAGACTGAACTTGTATGGAGATCAATATATTATATAGCACTGTTTGTATCACCATACCTGAGGGGTAATGTGATTACAACTGAAGTCACTGAGGCTTTTGCCTTCACAATCCTTTTTTACTAACTTTCAGTCATGAAGAGACATGTGAGCCAGGTCTTTAGCCTCTTTCTGAAACAGTCTCTGCTTCTACATGTCTCATGGAATAAAGATCTTTTAACTTTGCACCTGGATTCAAATATAAAACACAGAAACCCATTTCCAAGCTGTAATACAGAGGTCAGCTGGTCCAGACTACACTATCTCAGCTCTCAGGTTGTTCATGAGAAGGCAAATTCTGAATTTCGCACACAAGGCTTCTCCTCAGGACGCATTCTGAACTACTCCTACTGGTGCTGATTATTTTCTGCCTTTTAAACAGTTATATGTGTACCATATTTCCTAAGATTCATTTACTTGAAATGGAGAAATGAACTTGACATTCAAATGAATCCATCTATATGCTCTCATATGGGGTCTGGTGTCTGTAGTGATAAGCAGTTTTTCCTAATCCATACCAGAGGATAGTCAGCTAGTCCTAAGACTGTTTCCCCCAAGAGTGATTGGGTAAGAACCAATATTTTTATATACTGTGTTGCTGTGTTTGCTGGCTGAAAGCAAAGCAAGAATTCTGCCACTATGCACATCTGAAACTTGGTGGCTAAAGGGTCAAGACAGGTTTTCTTAAAATTGTGCAGGCATATGGCAAAACAGGTATTCTTTCAATTTACCTGCTTTCTTTTTTAGGCAATAAAAGATCACGGCATAGTAAACGGAGCATTTCAAAGGCTGTAAGTGGGCTTTCCACTTTTTCACTCATGGGCTTGTTTTGAAGGGTTTTTAGTGGCTGCTTTTAAAAGTGTTGAAGATGTTACTTGTAGAGAAAGCAAAAAGTTCTCTTTCAGTTTCTCCCAGAAGAGACCATCAGTACTTCTACAGGAAATTTATTTTTATATTCTGTAATTTTTTTGAAGACAGAGCTGCAATGACAGATCTCAGGCATGGATTCTGAAATACTTTTCTGCCTACTGACTTGTAGGCAGAGACTTGAAAGCTGAAACAAGCACCACGCATTGCTTCCTTTCATACCATGAAGCATCCAGTATCTTTTTGGCAGAAGATTCTCTATGGAATTGGGTAGATAATTGCCTTTCTGCTTCATTTTTTATGAATCAAATAAGAAAACTGATGTAATCTCCCTCACAGAGTCATAATTTCCATTTATTTAATTTACTTTTCATTTCTCTTGTTTCTCTTTCTAAGCATACAAGGAGCAGACTGTGCAAACAATGACGTTAGAACCTTTCTGTTTATTAATAAAAATAATATTTGGGGCATAAATTGAAGGGGAGGCACAACAGTAAATGGTTGAGTAGTATGAGAAACACTATTCTCATGAGGTATCTGTGGTCTTGCAGGTAAGGAAAGAGGGACAATACACAGCTTCCTGTTACAGTGGTTATGAACAAGAAATGTCTTCTTCCTGGCTCTTTCTGAATTTTCTGCAACTTGTCAGGAGAGCGAAGAGGGATCCGAAAAAAAATTACCCTCAGTTCTTTGTCACTTATTTTGCCTGTTTTCTGTGAAGGCGACAGCAAAACTGTCTTCCTGAGGATCTTATTTGTACAGACAATGGAGGCTGGCTTTCACCACAAATGTTCAGTTGTCTATGGGGATTTACCCAGTGCTATCTGAGGGTGGGATGCATGAAATGACTTTATTTGCTGTCACTGAGGGAGGAGACAAAGCAGAGATTCTGTCCCTGAAGTGTGGTTCAGACACACAAAAGAGATAAAAGTTTTAGCAGCTTTTCAGTTAGAACTGTCAAAGTTAATTGGTGAAACTGAAGTATATTATTTCCATATATATATATATAAAATGTTATCTCTGTCTATCTGCAAATCCTGTGAAACCTCTTATTTATAAGGACTAGAAAGTTTGCTGCATATGGATGTAACAGTAACGAATGGACCCAAAACTTGGAAGTGTCCACAGCTGCCATGGACAGAGGGGAATGCAGACTATGAAAAGTCTTATGTTGAAGAGAATTCTACTTTATTTTGTGTGTTTCTTTTATTTAATGGAATCTTGTGGCATATTCATTAAAATTTTTTATTGTGCAAAAAAAAGATAACCAAGTATTAAATTTTAGTTAAAAATAATCACATTCTTATATTGAAAATAATGCCACAATTTAGACTTATTTACATAATAGCTTGTTTATAACTTCTTTAAATTATGCTTGATCAGTGTGCCACATCCAACCGTTTTCAGAAAGTTGCCCCTTTTTTTCCCTTCATCCATTTCAGACATTCACATTTCAGTGCAGAGGTGCCCTTCCTCCTAAGGAACCACACAGTGACATTAGCTGAGGACTTCAGCTAAGTCAGCATTTATTTTTGAGTCATTTTTCTACATTTCCTAGAAGTGCCTGTGGTCAATGAAGGCTTCTAGACCGCTATTTATCACACCTCCTTTAGATAACAAGGTGGGGTGAATCACACTTTTCAAGTGCCTTTTTTTTTTCTTAATAGCTAAACTACAATTAAATAAGAAGAAAAATAACCACTAGGATTAAATTTGGTTTGGTATTATTCTTCCTTTACTTATAAAGTATCTGACTATTTTGTCTCCATTTTTTCTCTTTATCTTACTCTTCTCTGTTGGAACTACTCTTAATTTTAATTAATAAGCAACTTTTTAATTTCTGATTTTTTACATCAAAACAGTCATAGTGAACTGATCCCTTCCACTCTTGTTATTCTTATAAGGAATATCTTGTTTCCTAGCAAAATAAAAATCGTCTACCAAATATAATGGGTAACCCAAGCAAGATAATCACACAAGTCACTGTAAGAGACCCCACCTGGAGAATTGGTTCAGTTTTGTGACCGCCACCATAGAAGGGACATGGACCTGCTGGGGTCAGTCCAGAGAAGGGCCACAAAGATGATCAAAGGACTGGAGCACCTCTCCTATGGAGGCAGGCTGAGAGAGTTGGGGTTGTTCAGCCTGGAGAAGAGAGGGCTCCAGGGAGGTCTTATAGCAGCCTTCCAGTACCTAAAGGGGACCTACAAGAAAGATGGAGAGGGACTTTTTACAAGGACCTGTAGTGACAGGACAAGGAGTAATGGCTTTAAACTGAAAGAGGGTAGATTTAGATGAGATATAAGGAATAAATTCTTTACTGTAAGAGTGGTGAGGCACCGGAACAGGCTGCCCAGAGAAGCTGTGGATGCCCCATCCCTGGAAGTGTTCAAGGCCAGGCTGATGAGGCTTTGAGCAATGTGGTCTAGTGAAAGGCGTCCCTGCCCATGGCAGGGGATTTGGAACTAGATGATCCTTAGGGTCCCTTCCAACCCAAACCATTCTATGATTCTGTGATTTTGTAAGTACTTTGGAAAGTGTCATGATTTTACCCCAGCTAGCAACTAAGACCACGACAGCCACTCACTCAGACTCCCTCCTGGCCCCCCAAGTAGAGGAGAGAACCAAAATGAAAAAACTTGTGGGTGGAGATAAAAACAGTTGAATAAGACAACAAAATAAAAATAACATGCTAATACTAATGTATAAAAAATAAAATAAATTATACACAATGCCATCCCTCACGGAACTCCGGTCACATTGAACAGCCAGTCTGATGAGAACAACCTGGTCCTGAACACCTGATCACAGCGAGAAAGCAAAGAGGCAAAAGGCAGAAAGGGCCAAAGGCCAACTGCGAAATTGCAGAACAGCAAAAGACTGAACTAACACTGAACTCCCAATGGAACTGAACTCCTGAGCAGAACTAACTGAACTTACAAACCAGAAAACCAGAACTCACATCTGGAAAAGCCAGCTCCAGTTTTGTATTGAGCATGATGCTAACAGTAAGGAATACTTCATTAATCAGCCTGGATGTCAACGTGGCCCCCTCTTTCCAATTTGCACCTGTGGCTGGACAGTTGAAAAAGTCCTTGGTTTCCCTGACAACAGCAAAATATCAGGGAGTTGTTACCTTGTCTTCACACCAACTCAAAACCACAGCTAACTACTGAAAGAAAACCATCAACTCAATTCCAGGGAAGAAGCAGCATTATTTCACTATTCTCATATTAAATCCAAACAGAAGACCATGCTAGCTGAGAAGGAGAGAAGATTTTAACTGCAAGAGACAATGAATTTGATCCCAGGCAAAACGGCGCAGGAAGTTATTAGCATAAAATGTGGCCTGTGTTTACTGTTTTGTCATAGTTTGGGACTTAAAAGAAAATACTGCTAGATGCAGAGTATCAGTAAAGCATTTAACTGTATGTTCACTTAAAAAGGTATTTAAATACAAATACTTTTTTTACCTTCTTTTTCTTTGCAGATATGACCTGAAAAATACAACAAGAAAAAATGTTATGAAATATACTAACCTTCCTAGTTTTAGGAAAACTCCATCCTAGTTTTAGGTGGAAGTATATTTCAATATCATACATTTCATACCTTAATAGATTCGAATATTTTATTTTAAAAAAAAAAGTGAGATAGGTTTTTATCTGCTAAAAAAAAAAATCTAACTTGCAAGGAACGATTTTGTTTTTTTTGGTTTTGTGTGTATGTGATAAACGTTTATAATGAAATTGCCAAATAAGAATATACACCTTGCCAAATCTGCCCAAAAGTTAATACTCCNAAAAGTAAGATATGTTTTTATCTAATAAAAAAAAAAAAATCTAACTTGGAAGGAACGATTTTGGTTTTTTGTTTTTGTGTGTATGTGATAAACATTTATAATGAAATTGCCAAATAAGAATATACACGTTGCCAAATCTGCCCAAAAGTTAATACTCCTACTCTCCTTCCATGGAAAATGAGTACAAATATACCCATTATAAAATGAGTCCTAACAGAATTCCTTGGAGGTCATAGCTATTTTTACAGTCTTGGACCTCATTACTATGTGCATGAAAACGATTTTTCATCACTTTAATTCTATGAATGAATACATACAGTCACCTTATGGCTTGTGTATGTGTCAAAACTGATAGGCGGGGCATGAAGAATTACAACCCTTTACTGAAAGAGATTTTAATCAACTGAAAACAGAAATTAGAGATCTTTTCATTTTACTTATAGATTAGAGATCTCTGTGTTTTTGTTGTGAGGTAGTTTTCATATTGGTAGGATCTTCCCATTATTTTATGTGTAAGATGGAAGACAAGTTACTTTGAAAAATAAAACTAGAATATACGTCTACGTGTTCTTCAAAGTAGTGGAGTTTTATTATTGTGCATTGAGGACTGAATTATAACTTGAGAGTCTCTGAATTTTATAGCTTTGTAGAAATAAAAAGAAATTAAAAAAAATAAAATAAAGTACCACAAGCTATTGTTTCTGGGATTCCTAAGTCATTATTTAACTTAAAGTTACATTTACAATAGTCTATACAAGTTCTAATTTTTATTTTATTTTATTTTATTTTCCGTGAAGACTTATTACCACATGAATTCTTTCTTGAAAAGCATGGAGAGAGATGTTTTCTGTGTGTTTGCAATCTGCAGGTTTGGGGGATAGGTGAAGTGTCAATTAGCCATGTTTTACTATACAGCTATAAATAAGTGCTGGAAGAAGTAGGAAGGCAAGGACATCTACACAATTTGCAAAAGACAGTAACAATGCAGCTATGCCAAATGAATTAAGTTTAGGGTCAGGAATCATGGAGCAAAATAATGCAAACCAAGCTACTAGACCATTCTGCTTCATTTAGTCTGTGATGATAATGAGGTATCACTGAATGCTAAATAGATTATGCATGGAAATTCGGGCTCAGAAGGAAATCTCTCATCCTTTTTATAGCAATGATAGAGACACCCAACAATTTCATGACCCAAATATTTTCACATTAGACTTTCAGCATTATCTCAATATTAATTTAAAGGTGAAAAAAAGTTCTTTCTTAAAATTTAGTGTCACAATTAATTTTTTCCCAGTGCAATCATTGCTCATTGCTGAAAATAATTTTCCTGCACTCATTCTTACCCTTCCGTAGCTATTTCCTGAGTCTTAAGAAATCTGTTTTAAATTTAGCCTCATGAAGAATCATTTCAGTGCAATCACTGGATGTTGTTGAATATAATTTTCCTGCAGTCAGTCTAATTTGTGATCCTTCATAGCTATTTCTCACTCCTTTCCAATAAATCCAGGCCTCTACTTTGTGTTCCAGTACTAGTCATCCAAAAGGCATTAGAAACCTGCCAATCTCAAGAAATTTGTGTGGGAAATGCATATATTGCAGGGAAATACACTTCTGAGGTACACATTTTACATAGGTTTTAAAAGCTAAGTACTATTGCAAGTGTCATGAAAAAATAAGCAATTGTTAACATATTTTGCAGTTTGTGCTGAGGTCTTTGTCTTCCTTCTTACTCCTACACTGATCTATAGTTATACAGTAAAACAGTGCTAATCAGGACTCATACACTGCAGATTACAAACACACAGAAATGATCTCTTCAGGCTTTTCAGCAAAGATTTAGCAATGCATAAAAATTTAGCAATGCATAAAAATTTAGCAATTTGGTGCAGGTAAAAATATACTAAAAATATTTATATACAAATTTTATTAATGAGGGATTGATTGTTTCTTAACAGAGAGTTATTCTTACATTCTGATTTCCCTACACAAATAGACATTGTCCTAGGTTTTCCATCCTACAAATGGAGCTGGTAATCATGCACACAGTTAAAACTAGTTGTAATTTCTAACATCGTGTATGACTTCAAGTCTCACAGTGTCTACAGTCGTCATATCTAACAACGATTTTAACGATCATTAACACATCATCAAAGTAAAAGCTTTAAGCACCTAAAAAAAGTCCTATAAAACTTATCAAATCAAGATCAATAATTATAAATAAAAAGTTTGAACTAAGGTTACTGGAAAGGCTTTTTCATTTTATAGTAGCTGGTTATGGGATAAAATACAAGAAATAGTCAGGCACCTGAGGATGAAACCCAGGATTCATTCATTCTAAGGAATGGCTAAATCAGGGAATCACAAAATTGTAGTTTCTCTTGAATCATGAAATTTTTCATTACTTTGTTTCCCAGAGGTCCACTATCAGGGCTGTGAGCATTTTCCAATACAGCCAGGCTTAGTTTCAGTCAGAGCATTCTCCAGAAAGGTGAACAAAGCCATTTAAAACAAAAAATGTGAAATATAAGGGGTATGTTGGATGGGGCATGGGAACATAGGTCAAATGAGGAGGAGAAAAACAGATACTGAATAGCTACTTATTTAGCAAATGATGCAAGCAGCTATCCAAGACAAAATGTGCACAGTAAAGACTGAATCATCGCATACGTGTGCTAAAGAAGAGTCAGTTAATGGCAGGAATTAATAGCTTAGCATTTTTATAGTATTTGCGTGCTTACCTTTTCCTTCTGAGCATCCTTTTAAAGTAGGGTCCTCTATGTAATATCTCTGTGGGGGAAAAAAAATGCATAAAAATGGATGTATGACACTCCCTCCTAAAAGGCATCCCTTGACTGGGAAATTTTGACCTGCCCTAGTGTGTATATTTAAACTATTCCTATTGTTTCCTGGTGCCAGCCTGTCAGCCCTTCACCCCAGCTTCTGCAGGCTGGTGGCCCAGGGCAGGTGACTGTGGTGGGTGCTGGAGCGGACATGGGCACCCGCTGCCATTGTAGCCGTCCTGTTCCCTGTGAGGATTTGGTGTGGGCCCTGGGGAAACTATCTGCTTGAAAGGCAACCGGATGTTGGAGGGACACCTGAATCCCATCCCAGGCATTGACTGCAGTGATGTGGCCATGGTACTGGGGTGTTTTAGCTTCCCCTCTACCCTGCTGAGCATTTCCCACTTCCCCCAACTGTGCTAAGGTGACCCAAATGGGAGCTCAGGCACCTTAATACTCCTGTCAGTACCTGCACACCAGAGGCCTAAATTTAGGACAGACCAAATTTCACCCTACTTGCCAGCTGCTACAGATGTTTTTCAAAGACTCAAGCACATCTCCCCTAAAAGTGATTTCTCTTGGAGCAAATGGGGACCGAATTGTTTTCTTTTGTTTTCCAGTTGCTCTTTTGTGCTGTGGCCTGTCCTTAATCCTCTGTGACATGTGGCCCAGTTTATTCACTGCTGACGAGGGGGATACATGGCTGCAGATATAACTATGATACCTGAATTTCCAGACTGGAGGTTTAAACATACAAAATATCCCTCCTTTTGCTGTTGCTCCTTGCTCCTCTGCAGTGTTTGATTTCTACTTTTTCACTTATTGGGAAACACAGTTATGAAAGTCTTCTCTCTTTAGTGCCATTCTCCCAGAGTGTTAACTGATGGCTGCATTGTCAATGCTTATGTATATGGACGTATGCACACACACACATTTTTTATTCATTATTAAGTGGCTGGAGATTAAAGGACAGGAGGTCTGTGACTGGTATTCCCATAACTGTTATACAGATCAGCTGAAGTAAATTCTTTCTGTGCACTGTGGTTAAGATAAAACTCTGATAAAACTGATACAACATTCCTCTAAGACTGCTTGTTACCATGCATCCTCAGGAATTATTACTATCATTGCTTACTTTTAAGGATCTGAACATAAATATTCATCAAAATCAAATAAAATACGGGTTTTTTAGATTATGTGGTTTTTAGCAATGAAGGCACTGGGAGTTGTTAGTTTTGACATGTTTACTTTGCTCTAAGGCTAAATGTAAAATGTAACACATTTACCTATTTTACATGTGAGCATTTATTTTGTAATCTTGAGAGAATGGGTTACAATTGTAAAACATAAGTCACTGCAGGAATATGAATTAAATTATTCTTATATTAGATTTCATAGTAGTAAAGCCAACAAAATATAGTGCTTTTTTGTAGGGTTTTGGTCAACAATGCTGAGGAAGGCAGCACAATAAAATTTGTTGTTGTAATCATTGCAGGAGCCAAGTTGCAATGTAGCATCACTCATGGTCCCAGCTTGGGGTTTATAATTCCCTGTGCACCATGCTAGCTACATTAAATCATGCATTGGCAATGGCATGTGGGCCTTTGTGTTTCTGTTACAGCAATGCTTATGAGCCTTTGGCCAGGATAAGAAAGGCTAGTTACCCTTGGGGACTGTTTAGATAGAAAAAGAAATAATAATTCTTGCCCCCAAAATCTTCCAATCTTCTCTTGCAGTTCGGGAGGGAGTTAATTTATGCGACTGCCATTACAGCAAGTATTAGCCTTCTGAAATAAGGCACTAAAAAGGATAATTAGTCCTAATGGAATTCAATACTAAAGCAATGAAAGGAAATGAGAACCATGCAGGACTGCAGGTTTCTTTAAGAAAAAGAGGTATTTATAAACATTATGAGAAAGGTAGGTAGGAGTCATCCCTTGGGGTCCTGACAGTGGCTGCTCTGAGTGACATGGACGCTTCTGAAAAGCATTAAATTTGCTTCGTTTTTAAATACGTAACCTTAAAATTGCAAAAATAGCTGTTTATTCTGTCCTATACTACATAATGCTTCTTTATTTTAGATCACTGTGACTATTTAAATCCTGACTGTTTGAATAACAGCAGATTTTTATCAAACTGTTTGTCTTCCCATATTCCCATTCACGGCCATTATGCTGACTTACAGTGAGACTTTCATGGAGTCTGACAGCAGGACTGCAGCAACCTGGATTTTTACACTGGAGAAGGTGTTGCCTCTTGTATGTCAGAAAAGGCACAAGGATATTCAGAAATCCTCCCTTTAAAATTTGGTCTCTTATCAAGGAGGCAGTCACCAACACAGAATGAAGCCACTACACATACTCATTAATTTATTCTGCATGGCCAGGTAAAGGGTCATTGACTTATTCTTTCTGTTCTTAGAGTGTTTTAATAGTGATAAGGTTGCCGAATATATAACAACTCGAATAAGAGCTGAGAAGAATTTAAATGTTTAAATAAAGAATGATCAAATCAGTATTTAGAAACATAAAATTAAATCAGCAATGATATTCTATAGTACAGGTCATAAACCTTCTGGATAGCAAATCAGTTTACCTGTAAATTTCTGAAATAAACTTAGAAATTAACCATCTTTTTTTAATGAAGCTTGCTTTAACACCTAGGATTTCACCCCTTATCTTCACCGCTTGGCTACACAAGTCCTTGTATCGACACAAAGAAAGCAAGAGCACTGTGGCAGAAACACGCTGCCAGGAGGGCAGAAATGCTTGCAAATTCATGTTGCCTCCAGCATAGGTGGAAACACAGCTCATAAGAAAAGCTTTGCCTGTTGACCATGTGTGGCTGTTTGCTGAAAGGCTGGGGAGGGCTCAGGGACAACCAGGGACAGTGGAATCCTCTGGACATATATCTGGGTGACAAGAACCGGCGTCGGTCCTGCCACGTGCCTCACTGCACCTGCTGGCACCTCACATGTCAACACCTGAAACCTCTGCTTAAGCAGTTATTCCCCAGAAACCTTTCATGTAAATATACTATAAAACTGCTAGGTTTAGGTCTTGGTTTTGCGGATTGGTTTCATTGGGGGTTGGGATTTTTGCTTTGTTTTTACAAGCTGTTTCTGTTTAAAAAATGTAAAACTACATTGCTGAAAACAGAGTTATTTAAAGGATTTACAAAGCCTATTAACTACTGTATTCTGCTGCTTTTTCAGACCTTGGGTAGCTTTGGTGACAATTGAATTTAAATTGTTCCGCTGCCATGGGGAGGAAAGAATTGCTAGCTGATCTCTGTAAAGATCATACTTCAGGAAGGAGCAAAATATTTTGCAGTGATAAAGAAAGCATATTCTTCTTCAGGGGCACATATCCACTGTTACAATTACTTTAGGCAAAAAATATTCTCAATGGTATGGAAGCTGACCACCAATATTTCAAACTAAAATTCGTTTTTGAAACGTGATTCATGTTTTAAGCAAACGGTACCTTAGCTTTTAAAATGGTGCTACACTCCTTTCTTAATTAGAGAGGTTTACTGAGGCCGGCAAGAGAAACAGAGCTAACATTCAGGCCAGCACTTCATGATTAATGGTGCTTACATTACTTTCTGAAGTTTTGCAGTATACTTGATACAGTAATCATATAGGTAGCTGGAACATTATAAATTATGTGTTCAGTAATTTATGGGACAACATAAGTAAGAATTGTGTTTGTGAATATTTTAGAAATCTTCATGGAATAAAAATTGTTTTCCTATTCTGTAGCAGTACTGCAAGAATATGAAATATATTTTGCAGTACTATATCATGTGCAATTCCAGTATAAAGTATTTAATAACTTAAAAAAATATTTTTGCTAAAATTGATATTTAGAGATAAAGCTGCACCCTGCCGGCAGTGGCTGTTGGGAGAGGATGGGATTGAGATCCCAGCTCTGATGGATACAGAGGGTCCAGGCAATGCCAGTGGCCTGACAACTTCTCTGGGCATATCTCCACCATAAAGCAGGGTGAAGTAATGACACACCAACCCCCCTGGCACATGCATGTGGTACATCCATCCAATGCAGCCCCTGGCAAAGGTACTAACCCCTGAGTGAAAACCAGTCAGACCTCTGCTTTGCTTGGCTGAAGCAGCAGTAAGACTCAGGGATAGAAATCGTCAGGCAGTACTGCAGCCTGTGGGCATATGTTCTTGCCCCAATTTGGTTTTGAATAAGATTTTTTTTCCTAATAAGCAGATCATCAAAATAACTTAATGAAGTGGTGTTTTTAATTGTTTCAGAAGAGTCCCAGATAGCTATGCTCAACAGCACTGACTACAGAGCTAAAAATATGTAAAGCTAAGACTAATGTCAGCTTCAGCTCTGTATTTCCTTTGAATTTATCTACACCATTCTCTCAAATAGTAATGCAAATAAAAATGATTAATGCATGAAAGAGACTCAGGCTGCTGAGTTCGGATTTCATCTCATTCATCATTTTTTTGGAAGTCCTGGTAATGGGAAAGTCATATCAGTGAGTTACTTATTTTGGTTGTTTTGCTAATCAATCTTTAAAAAAAAAGACTGAAATTAGAAAGAATGAAGGCTGTGCCTATGCATTTGAGAAAACACGCAGAGAGAGATTATCTCCTGGAGAGAGGTGTTTTAAAGGAAAGAGGATCCCAAAGGAGATGCATGATCTATTGACTCAATAGAGAAAGACAGTGAGGAAAACAAAACAAAACAACAAAAACAAAAACAAACCAAACCAAACCAAACCAAACCAAACCACCTTTATTATAGTAACAGGCTTCCCAGGTGATACTGGACTCATATTTATGCTAGAAGTAGGTATGTCATAGAGTACAAACTTCACCTTGAAGTAACCCTACATGCAGTGTACCAGACAGCTCATTAAAATAAGGTATGTCAGAGTGCTGTTGCAAATGTCTCTTGCATAGCCATTTTATTATGTTTCTGCACTAAGTAAACTACTGACGCAAAAGGGTAAAAAGGCTGAATTCTTTCTGTGCTCCGGTCTAGGCATCCCTGGCATCTTAATTTCCTTCTAATACATTAAAAAAAAATTCATTATAATGTTACTAATTGAATGCTGTCCCTGGCTGGTTTTGCCCTCCAAATGAGGTGCCTCGCTGACAGCTCCATGTGAGGAAACTCTTTGCAGCCTCGAGATTTCGTGGCCTTGGTTTGGACCATTTTTAATGGCTACTTTCTGCCCTATGACAGATGCAATCTCTAATGTCAGCATAGTCTCTAACTATCACACCCCCATTTCTGTCCCTGCTTTCCTACTCCCCACCACTGTCACAGTCGTCGGTGGTGCTTATATTGTGCTGATCCATCCCTTCCCTGCACCTCCAAGAGATAATGACAAAACCTTCCAATACTCTTAAATTCTGCTTGGGAAAGTGATGTAGCTTGCCCCAGACTGGAACTGCAAAGGGGCGATAGAACATAAATTTGCTGTATACTTTTAAGATACACTGTGTATGTCTTGAGCCCTTGGTCTTAGCTCTCATCTCTAAGACAAATTCCGTCTTTTCTGCATTGCTCACTCAGCTTTTTTTCAGTTCAGTGATTTGCACATTGGTTCACATGAAGGAATGAACATTTTTACTGCTTGGTTTGAATTTAACCAATGAACTGAGCAGTGAAGAGAAATTGCCTATATACTCTCTGAAAACCAATATGCATACGCAGTAGACAACTGCATGTCCAAACTAGATTTCTGCTACGTCGTCTTTTTAAACCAAAACTGATATAAAAGTGTTAGTTAATATTTTATATTATAGTTAAGTGATCCATTGGTTATAATTACTATTTGGATTACTTTTATTTTAAGTAGCTGGGTACTATTCTATACCAGTCTGCATGAATAAATAGCATTTTTTTCCAGAGAAAATGAATATTATATTTTAAAAAGGTGGTCTCTTTTCATGTAAGTGACACTTATAAATACAATTATAAATAAATTCCCCCTACATTTCATCCTAAAATTAAATCTTTAGGATAAACTTGTTTTGAGCATGAGGATTAAAAAAAGCCTACAAAACAAACAACACCCCTCCACCATAACTTTCCTAAAACTCTACAGTGTTTACTATAAGTAATTCTTTTAATAAAGATTTTACAATCCTCATTTCCTTACATCCATCAATATAATGATCCCACACACTATAAAGGAGAAAGGGAGTGCAAAACCAACAAACCATAATGAAAATAAACCACAGAGACATAGAGTTCAAATCTAAGAATATGAATTATAATTTCATTTTGCCATGGCACTCTAACTTATTACAATCACAATTCTTAAATGGAACAATAAATATATTAATGAGAGTAGGATGATATTAAATAGACTCTTTGCATACTTTGTTGGCAACAGATTCCAAGCTAAATGTCAAGTGACTGTTTATTTGAAATAAAAACACTTTATGTATCAACTAATAACTTAGAAGCACATCTTAAATACTAAACATTGCAATATTTATGTAAAAGCCAACTTTAAAAGCAAAATATTTGAACAACTTTGAAATCAGTACTTGTCTACGAACTTGGCTATAACATTTATCACAGATTTCTTTCCTGGTTATTTAAACATATTGTTTATTTTCTTTTGATAACTACTAAATTAAATGTTCAGATTATTTTATTTGATGCCTGGGGTTTATAATATTGTTTCTTCCAATAATCTGAACTGATTCAGCATAGCATTATGGTGTGTCTTTCATTGTAGCGTTATTATTCCAAGAAAGATTCTTGAAATAATTTGAAAAGGTTTTAAAAATATTTATTATGTGGACACAATTCTTTTCAGGCTTTCTACGTATTCATTTCCTTGTTTGAGCTTGCAGCAATCTCCCTAATACTGCATCTGCCACATGTGTTGAAAAGAAAACACTCAGGTTTGAAACTGTCTGCATATCTAAGAGGATTAAGTAATTATAAAGCATCGCAATACACCTGTTACACTATAAAAGAGAAGAAAGCATTGTTTACATTTCTGAGATTGAACCACTTAGCCATTTATAGAAATTTCAACATTCCGCCATACACCAGGAGGTGTTTCAGAAGAAGTAATATTTCTAAAAGAATTTTGTATATTTTTATTAATCATATAAACAGTAAGAAAATGTCTAATACTAGTCTTGCTCAAATATTAAGAGCAATTCATAAACATGGAATCCAATTCCTATAGAAAAAAAAGCAAAAAAGCACATTTTGCACATGTAAGGTCAATTTAAAGCCTTCGTTTCATCAGAAACTCTAAGCTTCCCCAATAGGATGAGAAATTTCCGAGCCTGTTTTTCTATTGCCAGATAAAGTGCATACCCAAGACTGCTCAATGTGTGAGATATTTCAGCCACATTGGGAGTAAAGGGAGTTCTGCTATTGGTTTTTCACTAAAACCTAAACTGCTACTGCCTCTGAAGTCTAGTCACATTATATGGGTTAATGTAGCCCAAGGGGTTGACAACGATTGTTGCCAGTTTCAGCATCAAAGATACTCAAGATTTACAGGATGATATCCAGACCACTGATTGCAAGGATTCTACAATTTCCTACCAAATATTTATTCTTGAAAAGTCATTTTTCTGCATGTCAGAAGATTAACAATTAGAAGTGGTAAGTAGAAAACTAATTTCACTGTTCAGAAGAAGGTAAAATTACAGAAAGGGAAGATTAAAAGATCATCTACCTTGCCATTAGAGCAGGGAATGTATTCAAATAGTTTCAACATCGATTTAGTCTATGCTTTGGGGAAAGAACACTTTAAAAAACTGCAAACTCCTGTTACACTTTGCCACCATTAAGAAGGCAATAGGCTTAGCAAAAATTCAAAAATAATGAAGCAAAACAAAATAATGAAACAAAAAATAATGAAAATATTGGTTGCCTTTTGTGTCTGAAAGTTATCAGTAGGAGCAGAGGGATGCTTGATAATCAACCTGCCAGTTACCCTCTGCTTGACTATAGCCGCGTGGTGGGCAGTGTCATTTCCCACCCATGACTAGACGATGCCACTCTGGTCCCATCCTGGAGCCCTCAGTGCAAGAAAGCAGAGGTAAAACTATCTATTAAACACACTAAGCACATACAAGGCTTAGCAAGGACTAATCTCATTTGCCATAGGAAATTCAAACTCTCCATTGTTTTCCGTTTTCCATTAAGCTTTATAGATCCTTTGACTATCCTAATTCACATGGGAAAAAAAAAAACCAAACACCACATTTGTATCTAGCAGTCAGGAATACTGAAATATGACCTAGAAAATAAAGGAGAAATAGAGGGGTTAGCTCTCTTTTATTTTGATTAATCTGAATCAAACTTCTCAATAATTAGATATTAACAATGTTTGTTATTAACATTGATGCAAACGGCTTGTAAGAGATTGTTTATTATTTCTAGTTTCTGTACAAAATATATATTCTCCTCAATACTAAAAAGGATTAAAAACTGCAAGTAATCTTTTCAACAGCATCTCCATGTTCCTTTTCCTTCCAACATTATAGTTAATATTAGTATAAAATATTTAATGAAAATAGATTAGGGAGAATCAGATTAGAGAAACTCAGTATTTTCCATAGAGATATTTTAATGGGAAATTTCTGGTGAAAGTTTGCTATGGGGAGAATGTGATACAATGGTGACTTCCTTCAAAGGCTCTTGAAACCTGTAGTTTCCATATTTCACAGCATCAGAAGTATAAGTGCTTTTCTATATTAGTTTCATAATTAATCTTTTTATGGAACAGTAAGTCTTTGGCATTTTAAAATTTCTTTTTCTTTGAATAATTGCATCACACCCTTATATTTAACCATTTCTAACTTGAAACATGTTGCTCCTAAGTGTTGAATCAAACTGAAATCTACCTTAATTCTGATATTCAAGCTCTACCTTTCCGAGGGGCTGCCATACTGAGGGTTGTAGGCTGAGTGCTCCTGCACAGCAGGACTGCTCTTGCACACCACAGTGATCTGCAGAATACAGAGTATGACAAAATCTGGGCAGAGAACCTCATTCCTTAAAAAGCACAGAAACTAGGACTTCCGAGAGCGGCATTGGTAGCACGTGCAAACATTACTGTCTATCCAATTAAATTTATGTGAATATATATCAAAACAATAAATCTTTCATCCCTCTCAGCAGAGTAGAGTGAAAATATACAAAATGTCTCTCCAAAAAATAAAGATGTAAGATGTAAGACAGTAGCAAGAAAAAAAGCCTTTTGGTCAACAGACAAAATAAATGGGTGTTAGTTATTATTCCTGAATAACAATAAATTGGTGATTAGGATTCTGTTTTTCCTTTCATATTTTTATTTCCTCACATTTCATGTCGGTGTTCTGCATGAAAGTGACCTCTGCTTAGCTCTAGGAAAGCTGCTACATAGCATTAAAGGTTTGGCATGGCCTTTGGCACAGCCTCGAGCAAAATGTGGTATGAAAGCTCTACCATCTTAGAAGTAGTTTCACACTCATAAAATTCAATTCCACTTTGCTTCCTTATCGTGTCAGGCGCATGACTTTTACTGTCATTAATTATGATGCATTCCTCAGGTCATCTCTGCCATCCAGCACTCCGGGGACACAGAAGGTTGACACCATCCATTCCTCACTCTCCCTTTCCTACATATTTTGCTTAAAAATGAGCAGCTACGCAGCACACACCTAACATGGCACAGTAAGATATTTACAGAGAGCCATATGAGATGTCTTACTTTTCTTTTTCTGCTTGCATAGGCTTATCATCTGAACTACAATCTGGTCCCAAAGATTCTGGAATAATTTTGAAGTCCCGTGTAATATTTTTCACTCTCAGCCCTTCTAAAACAGGCCCTGAAACTCTTGAGGGATTTGCACAATGGTCAGATGGGCTCTATCTAGAATGTGTGATTTCAACATAATGAATATTCATGTCTGAGCTTCCTTGCATTTTAGTGAAACAACAGGGAATTAAACTGGCAAGGGTTCCAGTTTCTGATGTGCCCAGTGGCATATTTGTCCGTACAGTGGCAGCACCAATCTAAAAAAGACAAAAAAAAAGCATAAGGCTTATGTTTTGGTCACTTGCAATTAAGCGATGCCCTGGATTTGCTGAATGGTTGCCTTCCCACACCCAAGGAACTAGCATTTCATGACTGTTTTAAAGCCTGATACAGTTATTTCAGGGTCATGGACTAAAATCTATCAAAGTCATTTCCGAAAAGAAAAAAAAAAAAAAAGCAGCAGCATTTTCAAGGTTGGAACATATTTTGAACCTGTCAACTTTGACAGTCTATGGTTAAAACATAGTGCAACAGGAGAAAATGAATTTCCAGCCCTTAGAATGATGCTTGAGACACAGAGCAGAAACAAGCAAGTCTGCATAGAGGCTGATAAGCTTCCTAAATCCTGCAGGGTTTCTTGTACATCACTGTCTTTTAAAAAGGTTCATTTAAGCAAGTAATTTAGGGCTCTGAGGTTTTTTTTTTTTCTCTCTAGATATGCGGTCTGATGAGTTTAAACAGTAGCACAGTGCTTCATGTCTTAAGCCACACCAGCTTAATCCCCTCAATTCATAAATACACACAATTCATCCAACATTGTCTGTGTTTTTTAAAAATTCAGAAACAGTGACAGGAATTCTGTCCTTTTCAGCCTCTCTTCATCTTCCAATTGACCCTTCTGCTAGTTTTGTCTTTCTCCTGACTCTAAGTCACCAAGGTTAGGAAAGATTTTCTTTGTTAATTTGTTCTGTATAGTACTTAGTACACAGGGGCTTTGTTGCTAAATCTGTAATTGCCTCTGTGTAAGACTGTACTGGCACAGTCCTTGCTAAGGGTCACACAACACTGACGGCAGTATCACAAGGCAGGCTGGGGGCTAAACATGCTGCTTGTCCATGTGGCCCTTGGGACTAAAGGCAGACCACTCTAACTAACATTTTGAGAAGGAAACATTGGGTACAGATAGTGCCTACAGTGTCCTCTGAGGCGTATTTATCTGTTGCATGACCACACCTGGACTTTGTGCAGCCTCTAGCTACCAGATCTATCTTGTCACTAATGATGTCAGGCAGATGAGAGACATTGGAGTTTTCCCTGCGGGACCCCAGTGGCCTGAGGACATCTGCAGGAAGAGCAACCAACATCTAAGTGACATGAATGTAGGCTGAATTCAGGAGGTTCTTAAGAACTGTGGAGATGCCTGGGTTTTGCTCTCAGTAGTTGCCAAGAATAGTTGCTCCTAAGGGTGCGTTGTCATGTGCAGTGTCAACATTGCTGTTGGTCACAAATCAGATTCCTTCCTTGGACGCTGGACAATCGTGACTGCCTGAGCCACTTCAAAAGAAGCTGTGGAATTCGCTCAAACCTGCACTGGTACATTCCCACAGGAGCAGATGATGATACTTACTACCAGCAAGGAAAGAAGTGAATGAGGTTGGGGAAATGCACCCAATGTTAGGTGTCTAGGGCACAGGATACCAGAGAAATATTTTTATAGTTACATTATGTACATTGAGATAGAAGGACAGAGTCCTCATGGACTTTAAGCATGGGTGCTTCCTACTTCTCTGTACTCAAATTGATGAAGTGGCCTCCTCCTGACATCTCGATCCCCACTTCCCCCCTTTCTGAACACCTTGCTATGCAGTCAGAAGAGTTGTCAGAGATTTTGGTCATGTGGTGGATGTGAATGGCGTCACATGGCACAGAAGTTCTGCGTGTAATCATCCAGTATCTCTAGAAAAGGTTCCCTCCTTAATAATTTCAAAAGGTGAGTGTGTCAGACAAGGCTATTTGTGCATTTCCTTACAGATGCTGCAAAGCGAGGCAGCATTGTTTATATGCAGAATGAGACCGTGGGGTGAGCACTACTGGTGAGGGCTCTATACAATTAAAATCCAAACCTCTGGCAAAATTACTTGTACAGGCTCAAGAGGTGCAAATATTTTCCATTCCAGCTGGCAAAACTATCAACCCATGATGCTGAGTGTGAAATCTTAGAAACAGTCACCCTGAAAAGTCATTGCCTAATGCCATGTTCTCCTTTGATGCAGCAAAAATGCATCCTTTTGATCCACTGTGTAAACATCATCATCGTAGACTGTTTATTTTGAGTAGTTTATTCTTTCTCAAAAGACATTTCAGAGGATGCTTGTGATCGTTTAGACAACGTCAAAACTCTAAGCAGATCTAGGTTGCCAAAATCATATTACGTTTTAGTGCCTACACCAGAAAAGTCCCCAAAGGCTATGACCAGTTCAGCCCAGCACATCGTACCACATTTTTTAATGTAGCTTTGTGCTGGGACAAGAAGTGGGAGAGAACAGCAGTCCTAGGGATCACCTGAGCCACAAGAGCTGTTGTCTTCTGCTGTTACCTGCGTGCACCTGGGGCTGTAGCCCTATAACGTGCTGCTTCCCATCACTGCTCGAGCAGCCCAGAGAAGAGGCTACGTTTCACCTTGATTAATTACATTTACAAGGATCCACAGGGATTACGGAAACAGAGTCCCTAAACTCAGGAAAATTATTGTCGATTTTGGAGTGCAACGTATTTTGCCTTTGGATAAAGGGTAAACAGCCACGCATGAGCATGAGACCTGCATCAGGTTTCTGAGGCTGTCAGTTATAAGATGCTACCGACTTGAAAAAGCAAGCTGGCAGGAAAAGACAGGAGGCATATGGAGCTTAGCCTCTCTCTGTCGTGCATAAATCACAGGGATTAGTGAAAGAGAGCTAGTCCTTCTTCCTAAAATCATTGGTGTATCTGTATATAGTGAAACACGTGAATATGTACTACTATTCTGTGTTTCAAATGGAAATGTTAGGATTCAGGTGAATAATAAGTATGAAGACAATAACTGTATGTTATATTTTATACAAAAAGTTTCTGTTACAGTTTTGTAAGAAACTTGATATTTTACAATACTGTCTTTTTTTCCTTTTACAAGATGAGCACTTTTTAAATTACGCTGCTAAGTAGCATTACTTGCAGGGACATGTAGCTTGTTTTAATTTAGATTTTCCACAAGAAGAACGAACTGTCCTTCATGTACAACAAACGACAACTCTCTAAAATGACATTATGAATTTATTTAGACTATTATTATACAAAGATCTGTGAATGTGATCAAACAGGAATTTGACCTCTCCATAGAAAAATGTTTGCAATTTTTTAAAAAAAAGAAAGAAAAGTGACATCTAATATCTATAGATTTGAAATATTCTAAAAAATGACATGCAAAAGAGCTGAAAGCAACTAGGACTGATATCTATCACCGAATTATATGGAAGCACACATATTAAATTATCACCTATAAAATCTTAACCTTCTAAGCCTGAGAATAATTCTATAGTACTGACAGTTTTTTTAGATCCTGACTACTGTGGCTTTGGCTGAATGCAACAAGATTCATAAGCACCCAGATATTCAGAAAAATCTTTCAAATTTTGTTTACAGAAAAAAGAAGTATTTAATCCAACAGCAATAGACTAAAATTGCACTTGTGTTTTTATCATCGACAGTACTAGGTAGGAGTTTCTTGACAAGTCATGAACTCACTTATGCTGTATAATGTCATTAAGGAATTAGTTTTAAAATTAATTTCACTGTATCTTTAATTTTGTTTTTATGTGGAACTTAGACAAGTTATTACTATATGTAAAACCTACGTACAGAATAAGGCACAAGATAATAACGTCTTTGGAAGCAGAAGACAATCTACTGAAAACAGCAACACGCACAAGATACCTGAGTCTTATACAATACTGTTATCTCAAGCAGATATGTCTTTCCCAGATGACGGCCTCTTCAGAGCTGTCTGACTGAGCTGTTGACAGCTCCCCAAACTTGTAGTTCATTCTTTCCCATATTCCAGATGTGAGACCAGCAGGTGAAGTGGACTCCGATTCAGTGGAGGCGGCAAGACACCCAGAGTCACCCACTCGCTCTGCCTTCTCTTGAGCCCTTATCACAAAGACTCCTTGAATCAGCTTCACAGCTAATGTACAAAAGAAAAAAAATTAATTCGCAAAAGTCACCATGTTGTTTTCTCAAGAGAGTTAGTAATAGATGGGCTACAGTTTTAGACTGTCAGTGTGCACAGATTGACATTTTTTGTGTCTTCCTGTATACTCCCACTCCTGGGACTTGTACACATTCCTGTGAAAGATCATGCAGATGGCTGGATCTCTTGCTTTAATACTGTGCTCTTTTCAACAGTTTAAAACATGAACTTTCTGAATTGCTAGAGTCGGAGGGTACTAACGGGAAGGTGATGAGATATGGATGCTTCCTCCGTGTCTGCTCTTGTGATGCATAAGCCCATCAGCTCCTAGCGGGCCTGCTCACGCACTGCCAGCAGTGCCCTGTCTTTGCTCTGATCATTGCTGGAGTTCCTGCAGATACACCCATATGGCTTGGGCTGCTGCCATATGCTGCTCCTTTGTGTAGCTCTTGGATGATGGGGTGAAGAAATGTTCAGCTTTAGAGGTATCGGGTCTCACAGGCCTTTGGTTTTGGCCCAGTACCTGCTTAGCCTGGTGCCACCTTGGCTTCCTCCACGTTTCATGTGATGGTCCAGCTCTGCCTTCCAGTTTTTGGTCCGTTTGTCTCAAGCAATGTTTTCCAACACAGGGCTTTATAGAAAACTATTTTGCCTATAATATTGCATTTGAGTACTTCCAATTATTTTGGGGAATATAAAAAGTGTCACTGAAGAAAATGGAAAATAGTATTTAACAGAAAATTCCACCACAGCAGAGAGAATGAAAAATAGTGGCTGTTCCTGACAAATGCATGTATGGTTAATTATTCAACAAAGCAATGCATCTGAGGTAAGCAGATTAACAAACTGAGCTTACCTAGCATCATAATTTTAGAAACACAGAATACTACTTCAGAAACACATAAATAACACTTCACGCTACCCAGAAAGTTTAATATCTTGCCATTTTTTGATTAATATAAAGCTGCTGCGTTTATTAATAATGAGGTTTGAGCAAGTTCCACATCACGTTCAAGTAGCTGAGAGCAGAAAGCCATCATAAGGCGAATTAACATAAGTAAATTATGAGTAGTATATAGTGATGCTTAGAAGAAAAAAACTCGCTGGTCTTTTAACAGTGTGTTTCCCAGATAGTCCAGAATGACACTAGTAGATGATCTGCCATATGGTTTCAAGTTAAAGGTCAATCCCTGCAATCAGTCTGTTAGACCCTCACCCTGTGACACACTTCCCTAGATGCCATCTTGGACCTGGGAAAATTTTCCCGGAAGACACTTTTCCTAAAGAGCCTGACAAAATTTTCATGAAATTTTTTTCTTTCTAATTAATTAATTATTTGTAGGGGAAAAAAAGCTTCCTCAGAAACTTGCTGTTCATTTCTATTTACAGTATATATATGTAATCGTTCAGAACTCAAAGGCAAAAGGAATATGGAGAATAATATCATAAGATAAATACAACTTCTGCACATTTTTCTTGGGAAATCTATTTTCATCCGAGAGAAGACAGAATTATTCTGTTATGCTGAAGTTTTAACATCCTGTTCAATATAATCGTATATATATATATGCATGTATATACATAAAATTAAAAACTTTTACATTTCTTCTCTAAAATTTGCTTCAAAGTGCCATTCTTTCTGTTTGAGGATGTCTATTGCATGAAGATATCAAAACACTATTTTAGCAGCAACTTTTAAAAATTCTTTTATTTCCTTAGGGATTATATAGCTATATATGTGCCCTTGAGACTGAAAGCAATAAGCAGAGTTCACAAGCAATTTCAAAGTAAAAAATATTTTTTAAAAGTGCGAGAACATGGAGACTCCTCATTTTACCTTTACATGTTAGCAGGCATTCTACACTATGAAGTAAACTACACATTAATCAACTATTATCAGACTATTTTGCCTGTCGGATTTTATTCTGTGTCCTATTATGAAGATTAAATACTGGTAGCATAAAATGCAAACACTCTGTTTTTTCTTT
The DNA here is from genome assembly GCA_013399365.1 of Pampusana beccarii. Classification (NCBI taxonomy): domain Eukaryota; kingdom Metazoa; phylum Chordata; class Aves; order Columbiformes; family Columbidae; genus Pampusana; species Pampusana beccarii. Next base: position 458,570 of record VWYH01002063.1, read on the forward strand.
CAGGCTTAACTCTTCAAACATTTCTAGATATTGTCTTAAACTACTGAGAGAGAAGGTAATTTATCCCTATGGTTCAACGATAGTATTTAGGTGTATGTCAACCTCTAGGCTGATGAGGAACAAAACCAACAGCTTAGAATGGAAGAGAATAAGAGAAACAATCAAGAAAAAAGTGATAAGTGATTATACCTAAGAACATATTTACCAGGGATAGAAGAAAGCAGTAACAAAATACCACCTTCCAGGCAGCTTAAAATCACCAGAGGAATGTGGACAGAAACGAAAACAAAAACAATAAAACACACACACACAAAAATCAAGAGCTTTTACCATTCTGTGCTTCAAAATAGACAACTCATTTTATGATAAGTTTCTTTAATATCTCTGCTTTCTTCACAACACGCAGCTGTTTAATGAGTGATAACTTCCATAATGTTCCTTACTGCAATGTAGTCATCAGCCTGCAACAAAAAGCTATGGGGAAGAAAAATAGTCACACAAAGATGAAAAACATACATATGGGAGAATATTAAAAAAAAACCAACAAGGATATTTGCTTAGAGATGATATATGTAATGCTTTTTTTTTTTTTTTTTAAATTACGTGATCTAAATAAGCATTAAAACACAGGTTAAAAAACAAATAGACAAGCAGGCTTCCAGAAATCTGTGTGCGCTTAAAAGGATCTTAGAAACTGTATGAACTGCTGTGATGATTGTTGATTTGTTGAAATCCATTAGCAAAAAATACAAAGTCAGATCCTCACATATGTAGCCTGGTATATTTCCATGACTTTTTGTCTTCGTTCTGTGAACAAACTGAACAATAGTCTGCGATGAATCCTCAGATGAGTTGTTGAGTGTGCTTTCTCGGTAAATTGAATCATTATTTCATTTCTTCCCTTCCCACCAAACCCGTATATACTTATATGTATTGTAGTTTTATGAAAGTGCACATGGCTGTTGCAGCTACTTGGAAGGAATTCGGATATCTAAGCAAAGTGTACCTTCCCTTTGTGTGAATCTTCTCTTTTTGCTTGTAGCAGACAAAAGCATATCTTCAATAAATGTGAATGTGAATGAATAATTGAATTTTCTTCCTTTTATTCTGCTCATTCTTCCAGAAATTTTTTCTTTGAGATAAAAAGCTACATTCAAACTCATATTTTGTTAAAATAAAAGACAATTGGGCAACTTATGTTTTCATCTTAAATGTTCTATTCTGTCAGGGAATAGCTTTGAAAAAAAAATTTATATCAATACATGGCTATATTTTACCATAATTAAAAAGTCCATGAATTAGATTTCAAGCTACTCTCATAAATTTGTTAGTATTCTATAATTGTTTGAACAACACAAAATTGTATTTCAAAAGAAAACATAAGAACAGACGGGAGGAAATTGTTAAGAATTATTATTGACAAGAGTCCAGACTTTTGATTTTTCTGCATTATTTACCTGTGATATTTCATCTCTAATAACAAGAACTCAACATTACTACAGAGACCTACTATCTTGGCAATTAATCTGTTTTCCTCAGAAATTTAGACTTTATCCATTTTGTCCACTGAAGAGTGAAACTGAGAAGTGAAGATAGTGTAGTCTGAATCAAAGAAATAATAGGTAAAAAAATATTCTCTCTTTCCTGAGGTATCCCTTGATGCATTCATGCTCATTGTACAGCAAGATAAATCAGGAAAAAAAAAAGGGGAAAGTAAAAAACTAGCCTCAGGCAGCCTATGATTTATATAGATTTTATATACGGCTATATTTTGTTCTGCTCAATGAAAGATAAAAAGAAGACAAAGCACTTGGCATTTCAGTTGGTTGTTCTTTGTGTGATTGTTCCTCACCACTATTCCCCATTCAAGAGAAAGAAGTAAAGGCTGAACTTCTGGACATATTACTTAGGATAAGAGACACTGAAAGCTAATCTGAAGAGAAATTCGAACAGAATTATTCTAAAGAGTGCTCAATACCACTTTTTCCATAAGCAATTCTCGCACAAAGACGAGGAAGAAATCTTTCTCATTGTACCCAGAGATGTCACGGCCTCTTTGATCATTGTAATGCCAGTGCTCAAAAATCATAAGAAAAATTTAAAAGTGACAGCTACACAGTTAAACATACAGTCTTTATTTGACTGGTGGGATTTAAATGTATGAAACTGAACCTTTACCTTAGAGGATGAATGATCTGATGAGAAAAACAGGAGAACTTTTAAAACATAGAAATCACATTTCTGTTGTATTATCTTGATCTTTGTATTCAGGATGTTAAGAAAAATACTAGCTTAATAAAGCTGACTATAAAATACAGGCAGCAGGGAAGGACAACACAAGTGATGGGGTGTCACACTCTTTGCTTCAGTGAGTTTGTAGTTGTGCCCATAGCTACCGTTGTTTCATTAATACAGCAGGTAAAAAAGCTAAAAAGAGATCTCTTTCCTTGTCTAAAGACAAGGTTGTCTGAAGACCATAGCTTGCTTCTTCATGCCTCTAAGGTTTTTTTACAAGCTGAAGTTATCAAGTTGAAGGTATTAAGCTAAATTTTAACTTCTTTTCCTGCTATTCATTTTACTACTATCTAATCAGGCATTTTGCTTCAGCGGCTTTAATTCAGCTCCTTCAAAAGGTGATGTCTCGGCAAACCTCTGTAAAAGGAACAATACAAGACAGTACACGCCCTGTTCAGGGAAAAGCTCTAATGGTATAATAACTGGCGTAACTGCTTCTGTTTGGGTACCAATGGAAGCTGCTATTAATTCTACTTCTGACTGTATAGAAAGGCACAGGTAGTCTTTTCCTTTTGTGTTTTCTTTTTTATTTCTGAATGTCCCACTCTTGAAAGTAAGCAGTCCTGCGGGGTAGGATCCAATAAGAACCTTTGCCTACCACTCTGTTTTCCAGCAACTAAGAACTATTTGGAGGAAAAAAAGGAATAATCCAGACCAGTAGTGGCCTGAACAGGATGCTGAGTCCATCAAATTAGTCCCCAACAATGTAAGCTTCAAGAAGGAACACTAAGCTCCCTGTATCCTGGTGCTTACTATTATTCAAAACAGAAAGATACTCAGGTACTCCTAAAGTTCAGAATAACAGCATGAAGAAAAAGACATCTCTGCATGTCATCACTTAGCTTAAAACACAACTGGTAGGATCACCTCGTAAACTCAGACAGCTAGAAAGAGAACAATAAATTCATTTGTGATAAAACTGTGACGCAAAATTACGGACAGATATAAGACAACCAGTCTGTAATGCTACCTACAGCCCACTTGCCCTTCACAGTAATACCAGTCATTTCCTTCCAGGTGCATTTTTAGGACCCATACAAGGGTTAATCTATCCTCAAATCTGATTCAGCTCCACTTGTTCTTGAGCGTGTATGTCCCAGGTGGATCTGATCAGCAGCCTTAAGTGGCACAGAACAAGACAAAAAGAGACAGAGATTTTCTTGAAGAAAAGCAGTAAGCTATTTCTGAAGAAAATCAAAAGAATAATTTATCCATGCACCTTCTTAAAAGATAGCTGGAGATCTATCTGTCATGAAGAACAAGGCAGAACAGAACAGGTTGGAACAGAACAGAAATGTTTGGCCACTTCTTCTGCACTAAAAACCTGGAAAAAAGGCTCTGCCAGCAGACTAACTTGCTGCTTCTCTGAACTCTGAGAGTTGAAATCTGTCAGAGAAATGGAAAGGCTCATACACTCTCTTCATTGAGCTGTAACTACGAAGAATAAGGGTCTAGAAATAATGAAAATATATTTGGTTGCTGACTAGCTTAGAAAAGGTAAGTGTAAAGCTTGATAGTGTTTTGGATGGATGAAGGGAAAATAAAGGTAGAATATATATCCTCAGTTAATATTTGTCTATTTGTCCATCTATCTATCCAATCATCCATCCATTCATCCATATTTTTTATATATATATGTGCATATATATATATAAACATACCTACACACACACACATATATATGAATACCTGCTATATATACTTAAATGAAAGAACAGTCTCTGTTGAGAAGGAGCTGTTCAGACATTAATTTTATCTTAAATTCCTCTGATGTCCTAACTTTGAAGTGAAAGTGAAACATGAGAAGCATGCAGAAACATGAGAAGCATGCAGTATTATGAAAACTAATTTACACAGCTCAGATTAAAAAAACAAAACAATTATAATTCTTTAATATCTGCATCTACATGGAAGGGAAGCTAAAAGAAGAACTGGAAGGTTAGCATGCCCACGCTTTTGACCCTGTGAAATGGTCTGTAATGCTGTCTTAAGCTGTATGGAGAGTTTTTTTTGGTGTGGCTGTCCCACATCTTTGCATTATCAGGTCGTAGTGACTTTCACCTACCTGGCTTGTAATGAGTCTGCTTGATATATTCTCCTAGTTTGCGGACCCTTACCTGTGGTGGTTTTTTGTTTTGCTTTAAATAGATTGTTGTAATCTTTAAACTGAAATACCAGCCAGATATAGTAATAGAACAACCAGTTTCATATAGGATGAAACTGAGGCAATTAACATCTTTATATGACCATATGCCAACAAATAAATGTTTAAATTGACCTTGATCAAAAGATCAGAGTAGCACCAGTATCTGATAATACCCAGAAAAAAAGTATTAAGGAGAAAAAATATTAAGGAAAAAAAAAAAGGCAAATAAACCCCAAACAAAAACCACAACAACAAAAACAAAACCAAAGTAGGGATGCTGCTGATATAGTGGATGAACCTAGCTTTAAAAGACCCAGAAGGCAGAGAGGATCAACCAGGAGCAGACCTGGATATTCTGGTCTGATCTCCTTGTGCCTTCTGTGATTGATGCTGAGAGGCTTGACAGACTGAAAAGGCTGATGAAGCCCCACAGAAAGTATATTGAGAGGCTGAAGATCACTGTTGTGTGTACATGATACCTGTGCACCCTGGTGGCTAGCAGCCACACTGTCTGTGTGGCAAACAGCTGCTCTCGTGTAGGTGATGGTGTAACACCACCTACTTTCTGTTATCTTACTATAGAGCAGCTCTTGATCCCTTTCTACTGCCTCTTCTGCTTCAGCAGACTACACTTAAAACAATTTCTACCTTTTTGATTACTACTACCCACTCCTCTACCCCATCATTTTTCTATTAAAAAAACTGGGCGAGCAGACCTCTGTATTAAGCTGTCTTCCTTCCACACAGCTCATGGCTAATCACAGGACAATGGGACTAAACACTTACTCCTGAATTCTGACCCCTCTAGAAAACAACTGTAGCTTCACTGGAACCGCAGTTGCTGACTCTGATTCTTTGAAGTACCCTACTAAAGGTGCTTATTTACCGTCATGTTATCTTGCTCCTGTTTTGTTCTAAGGTCCAAGATGCCCCATTATTAATACTGACCGCAATTGGTTTGCACCTGGTTCTGATCTGCAATCAACATTTTGCTAAAAAATCTGCTGCAGAATAAAGGGCAATGTCTGCCAGGGTTTGTATTCTACAGCAGATGTAACCACTTCATGTATTGATGTAAACCCAATTAATCTATGCTGATGGTCCTAGAACCTGGTGTCTCAGTCCCTCAGATGCTTTGGTAAAATGGTATACATCCTCTGTCTTGAATTAACCTCTAACATTAAAAATACCAAAATACAGATTAAAAAGTTAATTAAAAGCCTTACATATCTACCAGGATCCATTAACAGCAAAGCTTTTATGATCATTACAGGTATAGCAGGATGTGTAAGGTCATACAAGCCATGCCTGCTGAGCTAGAGAATCATGCTTGAATACTATATGAGTGGCTGTCACAATCGAGACAGATCGAGTAACAACCTCGAGTGGAAACAGACACTGGAGTTTATTTAAGAACCAAACAGATTAGAGGTTTTACTCTACTTTCTCATTTTTAAACATTGGCTTGCTTCCCCCACAGTGTCATGTCAGGTTCACTTTTTGACTTCTCATCAGGGAGGTTGCTGCTGGTCTGGGAAGGCTGAGCTGAAAGTACCTTTGGTTTCTGCTGTGCCATTGCTCACTATTATTATTACTGGGACAAGGTACCCAAGTATCTTACAGCATTTATCTCCACACGTCTCCCTGATCTCCAGCCTTCTGGACTCAGGAAGTCTCCTGACTTCCAGGATCCTCTCTCCAGCCATACTTTTCTTCCCAAGCTCCCTTCTTTCTGAAACCCCTTCTTCTTTCCATGAGCATTTCTTTTGGTCCTCCTCTGCTTTCAAGTGCCCTGATTCCTCAATTTCCCAAATCTAGATAGTCTGTGTGCAGAAGTACAATGGGCAATCAGTGTCCTAACTGGTATCCCTGGCTCATTTGTCTTTGTATAACGTATTAGAGGATTCAGGACACTGTTTTACTCATGGAGTTATCAAAATTTACAACCAGCTTGTACCATTTGCAGCTAGCAAGTAGCAGGTTTCTATTTGAGAGCACAAAAGTTCAATTTTGGACATTCACCACCCTCCCCTGATTATCTGACACTGTAAACGCTCAGTTAAAGCTGTTTTTTCACCTATGACACCAGATACAGACGTCATGAGATCTTTCTCCCCAGTGAGAGCTCTAACAGCAGCCTCAGCAGCTTCTTCTAGAGATCTATATCCAATCCTGTCCTTCTGCTACTCACTGGTGGAGCCCAGATGGCCTGTTCATCTTTTCAGATGTGTTGATTTCATGAGTGAGATTCAGGCTGAGATTAAGTCTGAACATAGATGTCTAGCACGCACTAGATGTGGTGTTACAGAAGGGGATCAATATGGGCATTTGATACAGTAAATGGAGTATGAAGAATCATTCTGCTGGCCAGCTATTAGACACGTATTTCAAGATTAGCTGGATTGCTCTCTAGTCATTAAATTAATTTTTATAACTGCCTCACTCAGAGCTGCTGGTAAGTGACTTAAAGCTCTTTTATCCATAGTACCATTGTCATGCTTCCTTACTCATATTCTCCAGACTCTCTTTAGGAGCTAATGATTACATACATTCATTGCCATTTCTCACTAATGAAAACTGAACTTTAATTCCTGCTCTAGTCTCAGCAGTTCTGCGTATCCCAACACCTTATTCTCTCTACATCTGCTTTGATTCTTAATTGTATTCCTTTCCCTTCTTTGCAGCACATTTTCTGATGTAGCAATGGTCATTTCTCCTAAACGGAACTTCAGCACAGAACATTTTGTAAATTTGTACAAAATACGAGTCCAGTTCAGTCAAATGAAAGAAGAATGCCCAAGACAAATGTGCTGTCTATCTTGCAACTTTTGGAATCTCTGTAATGCAGAACCTGCAAATAACTCCGTCTGTGGTGGCTAGGTTAGGTGGGAATTTGATATAATCCATAGTGTGTGTACAAAACTGCTGAGAATTTCTTCTTGCAGTTCCAGAGGCAATGTACTTTTACTGGATTCTTGGACCATAAAAATAAAAAAATCTTCCAAAATAAGTACCTCTAGACAGATCACGAAAGGCCAGTTGTGGTTCTGCCAGTGGTGTGGCCCTAATAGGTGTCACAGAATCTGTACCACTAAGGACAAAATGTCTGAGGTTTTACTCAAGAAACCCAGTTTACCTGTGTGCTGCTACACTCTGGGTCTCATCCTGACTTAACAAGAGCAACTGCACTACCCATATCATGAGTGTTCAATATCCTGCTCATCAGTCTGCAAGTATAAAACCCCACCTCCTTTTTATCTCCAAAAGCTGACCATCTAAATCTCTGCTCTAATACTTCTTTCAAAAACGTTATTTCCATTTCTTGACTATCTATGATGTTTCCTTTACATTCTTACTGGAAATTTGACCTGTCCTTCAAAATTCTGTGTGTATTCTCATCCATATCCAGCTGTGTTCTAATTTCTCAATCTGCCTTTTCTATGCTTTCCCTGTATTTCCTTGTAGCTCAACCATCATTTATTTGGATCAACTATACAGCATATGTTTTTCAGGAGCTTACCTTATGGACATCACTGCAGTAGGTAAGACAGGTCAATGCAAGGTGTATTCTGGTAGTGTCTAAAGAATCATTTCCTTCTAGCAAAGTCGACGAAAGAATCCTCCTACTAAGTGTTGGTTTTGTACCTGGCTGTTTGGCAGCATGATAGCTGGGATGTTCAGTGGCATATCTAGATGCAGAACTTTAACTTCACAAGCTCAGTAATCTCCAGAAATAGGTAGTAACGTATTGATGACATTTCTCTCTACTCTAGAAATAACTTCCCTGGGTTTGATTGTTGTGGGAATAATCAGTGGCATGGTATGGCAATTTAAATAACAGACTCACACTCTTGACAAACATAATTAAAAGCTGTATTTTTCAGTACATACATATTTTGTGTTTACATAAAGATTATTTACTTACCAAATCATATTTAAAGAGTATGTTGTTATCCTTTACACATGCTCCTGAGGTAATCACTATTAAATGGATTCTGAAACTTTGATTCAGGTTGACATGCTTAGACTTCAGTGAGACATCTTTTAAACTAAGGCTTTATCCATACTAAATGACAAAGTCAGACTTTTTTAATACATGTAACAAATGTCTATGGTGGACTGTTCTTGAGTTGCATTACTTTCAATACATACTAGTGGGCACACACAGAATATGTTTGAACATGAAGTTGTCTTACAAATGTATTTAATTCTGTAACTATATTTAAAACCACCAATGTTTCATCATGCATATTTTTAATATTCACTTACTTTATGCATAAATCTCAGTTCTACATTCCGTAAGACTCTTTTTTGTTCAGTAAGCTCCCATTTGACATGCAAAAGCTGCATTGTAAGTCGCATATAAATTATTTCATATTGCAATGGTTTAAGCAGTATTACTTGCTTCATATACCAGATGTATATTTAATTTGACTGGTAAACACAAAAGAGGTAAAATCAAATGTGTCTAATATCCTACAGTTCCAAGTACAATGTACAGAGAAAGTCTGTCCATCCAGACATCAGTCCTTCCAGAGACCTACCTTGGAACTTAAGCACATGCTGCCTAAATAATTAGTGCTGCTTGTTTGTGTAATAAGGAACTGCACAGACAAATTCCCAACAGTTAGGGTATGGACAGTGCTTCTTATTATATGAAGTATGATTATTTTTTTATTTTGCTATTTAAGGTGCTCTCTGCTACTATTGATTTATAGGGAATACCTTGAGATACACACATATATATATAAAAATAAATATAGGTTTAAAGCTGAGCTCACCCTCATTTGGCCAGAGCGTGTGAAATGTCCCTTCCCGTCTGTACACTTGTCTTCTCAACATTCTAGTGATTACTGAGGAGCTGACAGGGGTAGCAAAACGGAGGAAATATTCCTGCTAATAGCATATAAATTATGGATGTGTGTGTCATTCGTTGTGTATGTTTGCTTTCTGTTTATATTGGTACTGGTGCCAGGCTCAGGTGCTCCGCGTTTGCCTTTCCATGCGTCAGGCGTCAGCTGTGGGTGTGCGAGCAGAACTGCTCTGGGATGGTTCAGGTTGTCATGAGACATCAGCACAACAGCAAGTGTCTTGAGTACACCCAAAAAATATACCTGCTCTCCTCTCTACTCCCAAAGGAGACTTCAACAGATTTCTTAAATGCGCAGAAGAATTTGAAAAACTGTCTTAAATACATGGAAGTAGCATTTTATAGCAGAGGCAAGAATGGGGAATAGGTATTATATTTCTGTGCTATTTTCTTAATTATTGCACTCTCTTGGGCATTTAATTTAAGGTAAAAATCTAATCTGCCCATTCTGAATACTCAAACAGCTCAGTACAGGGACAGGTACTTGCTTTTGAACTGGATTGGATTCCGGCTGTAGGTGCAAACTACAGCTGTACTTATTTTTTTTCCATTGCAGACTTTGCAAGTGCAAGTTCCTTCTTCCAAAAGAAATCAGATTACATTCTATTTAAATGCACTTGCAAACTGTGCCAATATTTAAGACTATATTGTCTGTCATTTTTTTTAATAACCTTACGGATTTCCTCTTTTCATAACAATGAAATTACCATACCAATGACCAACTGTTAATTTTTCTCTTAATGTCTTGGATTCTTAATTATATTATTTTTAAAAGCCTTATTAACCAAATTTCTCTCCCTGTCGACACTGAGATATATAAACTACATTTTTTCAATATTAAAATTGTTTGGGATGTTAAACTATAATTTAAACCAGGATTTTCAAGGTATTTACATGGGAGCATGAGGGGAAGAGAACAAGTTTTCATACATTAAACACATGATAAACGTCTTCCTGTTTTTACTGACATGTTCTGAAGACTGACATCCACAAAAAAAAAGGAAAAAATGGAAAGAGAAGGGGAAAAATGTCGTTTGAGGTCACCTTGTCAGATTTAACCTTCAAATAGCTGAATTCTTTGTACACAACTGATGTGGACAAATAATAGTGTTTCAATATAAAATTAAGGGTTAAAACATGTAGGCATAATAAAAATATTCTTCTATTTAAAGCAATATAAATAACCTTCCAGAAGAATTAAGCAAAATATTTATAGAGTATGATTTTAAGAAAAAAGGAGAATGCCAATGTATTATTCAGGTTGATTAGAGGAGATACAATCAATCTGGCAAATCAGTAGGAGACCTAAGAAAAATTCTGTTCTATTTATAGCAAGGGCTTCAGAGCAAGCTCTGCTCTTTTGTATGAAGCAGCAAAATTGCAATTGCAGAACAAGCACTTTCTGGGATCTATGGCACTTGGCAGGAGATAGAAACTGGTTCAAGGCCAAAGAAAAAAACACCAAAGGTGCTGCTGTTGGGGAGAAAAGACAAAAAAGCAAAAGGTAGTAATATACAAAAAGTGCAAAAGCATAGGTAGCCTCTGAAACCTAAATTAAACCAAAGCACAGAAAAGGAAGTTGTGATGGAAATGAAGTTAAAATGGGCAGGCATGAGACAGATTTTTGGGCAAAGCAACAGACAATCAAACAGGCATGCAGCATATTCCCAGCAGCAAGCAAACAAAATTCTCCTGGGCAAGGTGTCACAATATTTTTCATCAGTGGATTGCTGATATTCTTTATACAGATGAAGGATGCTGGTGTAGAAAATTTTGGGTTCAAGGTGCTGTTTTTCCTGAAATAACATGCTAATTAAATAGGTGGCTGTTGGCTGAGCTGAAAGCAAGTCCGAAACTGTGGAGGTCACAGCCTGTATGCATACAGAAGACGACCATTTCTGATTCTGTTAGAACTTAGAGGTTAAAAGTGGGGCAGAAATAGCACAAAATAACTAGATGAACAGGGTGTCGCCCCAGCTTCTGATGTTCTGATGCTAATTTTTTTCAGTGCAGAGGTAGCCACATAAATCATGGAATCATAGAATTACAGAACCATAGAATAATATTAATAGACTGGTTTGAGTTGGAAGGAACCTTAAAGATCACCTAGTTCAAACCCCCTGCCATGGGCAGGGATACCTTCCACTAGACCAGCTTGTTTAAAGCCCCATCCAGCCTGGCCTTGAACAGTTCCAGGGATGGGGCAGCCACAACTTCTCTGAGCAGCCTGTTCCAGTGCCTCTTCCTTATATCTAATCTATCTGTCTATCTAAGAGGCCAAATTCTGCTCTTCTGAAGTCAAGGGTAGCGAGCTTACTGTGCACCCTCCTTGCTGGCCTAAGGATCTTGAACTCCACCATTATATGGTCACTGCAGTCAAGGCTGCCATTGAGCTTCGCACTCTGCACCAGCCACTCCTTGTTGGTGAGAACAAGGTCTGCCATAGCACCTCTCCTCATTGGCTCTTCTGTCACTTGGAGAGGAAGTTATCAATAAATTACAGGAACCTCCTCGATTAATTACACTCTTCTATGTTGTCCACAGATGACTGGATGGTTGAAGTCCCTGAGGACCAGGGCTTGTGAGCATAACGCTACTCCTATCTGGCTATAGATGGTCTCATCCATCCAGTCATCCTGGTTGAGTGGCCTGTAACAGATGCACACTATAGCATCACCCGTCCCTGCCCTCCCTTTAATCCTGACCCATCAGCTTTCGATCAGCTCCTCATCCATCCCCAGGCTATGCTCCCTGCACTCCAGCTTGTTATTGACAAAGAGGGAAACACCCCCTCCTCACGTCCCTTTCCTGTCCTTCCTGAGGAGCCTGTATCCTTCCATTCCAACACTCTGTTCATAGGAGCCATCCCACCATGCCTCCGTGATGCCAATAAGATCATAGTCCTGAAAGAGTGTCCACACGTCTCTGTTGTTTATTCCCCATGCTACATACATTTGCAGAGAGGCATTTAAGTTGCCTTTAAGTTGTCTTCTGTTCTTCCTGAGTTGGTTAATAGATCCATTATCCAAACTGTCATTGTTTGGGGAAATCTAGAAATGAAGCTGAGTTATGAGTGCACATATTGGTGTTGCCACTGCCCTCTCTGGAGTGGTTCCCAAATACAGAGTGCATAAATTAAAATTGCAAGGGGAGAAGATGCCCCGTTGGGATATCCAGTCCGGCATTGTGGAATACTATAGGTATCAGTGCATCAGGTGATATTAGTCTGAGTATTTAAGAGAGAGACCGTCAGGCAACTGTTACTCTGGTGAGCATTTCTGTGACATACCAAAAAGGCTGCTGACAAGACTCTTATGTTAAAAAAAGTTTTCACTTCTGACCAGAAGTTTCTTTCACAACTAGGCACAGCTTCTTTTTCTGGATTTCTTTCTCACTTCCTAAAAAACAAGTAGAATTCCTAGGAACATGGTTTCATATTTGGGTTCCCTAAGAAACAAAAATAGAATTCCTGAATTCCAGTGAACTAAAACCAGAAACAGTTAATTTTTGTCTGTCAGCCCAGAAAAACATACGGACGATCATATGATGCCTACTCTCATTAGCCAGCTGAAATATGCACAGAATTTTGCAAACCTAGCTCTCTCAAGCTGTTTCAACCTCTCTGGTTTTATTTTATCCTACCCTTATGATGGGAAATTTGTGTGGCTCTGGTGCTAGAAAAAAATCAGCACTATAGCTCCACTAGGAAATTCTAATCCTCACAAATCAGTTTCCACCACTCATACACTTGCAAAAGTTTAATCAGACAAATTTTAAAATGTGGAGGCAAATTAACACTGTACTAACATCAAAAAGGTAAATGACTTTGAGTTTTATCATCAATATTAAAATACAATGTAGACCCACGATTTTCTTGCCCCAAGAATAGCCTTGGCTCCTCAGACCACTGTTCAAAACTCTGGATCAGATGATGAATTTTACTGGCTTTACCTAATCCTCAAAAGGCAGTTAATGTATCTTATTTCCAGGCTTCAAGGAGGAACTGAATGTCTCAAGCAGGTATATCCCTTTTAAAGCTACACAGTTCACAGTTCTTTGCCTTAATGGCAGCAAATTTATTTTTCTTTTTTTTTTTTTTTTTTTTTTTTTAATTAATGAGTTTTTTCGTTTCTTGAGTACTTACTGCTTTTCAACAGAAGGGGAGGAAGTTTCCTGACCTAAGAAATTTACTGCTTTTCCAATGCATGTGGATGCTACTAGTGTATAAATGACATGAATGCATGTTAGGCAATTCTGACTGTCAGTTGAGCACACGCTATGCAGCTTAGACGTATATTAGTCTGGTACAGTCTTGAAACACAATGGAGCAAAATCTGCGTGGGAGAAACGAATTTCTGACAGGATTTGTAGCTCTGGTTCAAAAATACCCCTTAGGGTATGAGCTTCATTTAAAGATCACTTTGAAGTATTGACTTAATAGAACTAAATACATGTCTAAATATATGGATTTGCTTTAAAGGCTTGCTGAATTTATGCCTTTAATGAATAAAAGCCTTGAACATCTGGGAAGAAGTTATAAGTTGCAAGTGTGTAGAGTGTGCAAGGAATGATAAAAGATACTCTGAAGAAGACATGAAGTTGTTTGCTCACTAGTGCAATAAAAAAACTTACATGATCAACGAGAGATATAATTTTGCAAGTTATAGTAAATTCTGAATTCGATATGGCACCGCATGAAGAATCGCAGTACATATTAAACGTGAGTGATGCAGTCAGCTAATCTGATGATCATGCCACACGTTGGACGTTGACTGTGATTCATTGCTATAGTGAGACAGAGAAGATAAAGCAGGCTCCACCATTGTATCCTAGGACGATCTTTGTCAGTCTTCTATACCAAATTCTGTAGGTTATCTTTCGTGTGTTTCTCCGTCTACAGCACATGTCTGTCTTAGAGATTTTCTGGATTTAATTTTAAGATATGTCTAGTCATTTGTAGCTTCCAGAAAAATATGAGAAGAAAAAGTATTTTTAATTTTGATGAAAATCAATCCGTTTTTAAATATCTGGCCTTAACTACATGGTGTTTTCAACTCTATTTTTTTTGCATGTCTACAGCTTTTATTGTGTTAAAGTAATTGCACAGGAGTTAAGTTCATAGGTTCTTTTTTTTTAAGTTGTAGGTTTTTTATGATCGACTGAAACTGCTTCTGTGGCAATTCAGACATTAATTTTCTTTGGTTATTATCAGAATTCGCATTACCAGTGAGGAAAAAGAATGGTCCATGCCATGTATCCTTTTGCCTGCTACCATAATACCTGAACTGAGGAGTGCTTTGGGTTTGTTTGTTATTAATTATTATCTCTCTTTGTGCAATTCTGGAAGAAAATATTCACTGCTGGCTTTTTCTTTTCCTGTCACTTTTAAAAGAAACAATCTTATGTAATTTCCTCTTAAAAATTATTTTTAAATTTTACTTCTTCAAATAACAGTTTCATTTAGAAAATCTGAATCTAGGGTTTTTTTTTTTAATTAGGCATTGTCTGTATTGTATGAGTCTCTGCTTTTTATCATACTGAAATCAAGGGCAATGCAGGCAGATGTAAGAGAACAAATTCTCACTGACATGGTTTTCTGTTACTATAGACTCGTGCAGTTTGACCTTAATATTAATGTGAAACCTTTTCAAAGTTAATTATTTCTGTTGGTAGACCTTAAACTTCAAGATGTTCTTGAGTGAATTGTGGTATGGAATGCCAAATGCTTCATTAAAATCTCGAAGTTGCATATTAAAGATTTTTCAGTGGCGTTTTTAGTCTGCTGGCCTTTTTGATATCTCTGCTTATATTGAAAATCTGATCAATGTGCGACCTTTCAGGTCAAAATCCCTGCTTCTTTAACCAGTTGCCTTCTTTTTTGCTGGTTAATGTGGTGCTATGGTAAGCTGGTTATCACTGAAAGGAATAAAATATCTCACCAACTACTGGAATAACTTAAATCACTCTTCTTTGATCCTTAGTCCATAACGACATCTTTTTGAGAGCTTTTATTAGTCCTATATTTCATTTAAAAGATTAAATATTTTAGTCATGAGTTTGTCACCACAAATTTCCTTTTTCTGCATGTATCAATTCTTCGTGGTGCAGAGAGATGGTTCTATGTAATCATGTATGTTTAATTTCCATTACAACTTAATAGTTTCTTTGATACTAATCTACAAATAGCTCTTACAAACATTTTACTACACTATTTCTTCTTTTTTCTTTTTTTTTCTTCTTCATAGACACTATTACTAGTGTGAACCCATTACTTAGCAATGTGTTTGCTATCATTCCTTTCAGCCTTTTCTTTAGAACTGTTTGCCACCATTATCCTTGTATTTCATTTTATTTCCTACCTAATTCATCTTTGCATTTTTTTTCCATTTTTTCTTTTCATATAATTCTATGTTTCTTCACCCACACAGCACAGTTTGTCTGATAATGAGCTACTCTTATTGCAGCATCTGTGATACTGTGGTGCTGAAAGGATTGTGTCAGTTTAATATGTCGAAACCAAGTTTTATGTATTCTTTAAGTAGACTCAAAATTGTAACTGTGAGTTCATATATACTAGGTTTTTTGTATCAATTTTCTTAATTTTTCTGGTGGATTTTTTTATAATTGATCTTCAGCTTAACCACATACAATTTGTGTTAATTCAGATTTCATGTCTTCTATACCCTATGGGATGAATGTGTATGTCCTTCATAGCTGGACATAAATGGTCTTTTCCTCTTTTTACAAGGCATTTTTGAGATTTACAAATCATCTGATATACCTGGTCTACTAGTTATGTCCTGATAAGAAACAGAAACCACTGTGCTAGGAGAGTCACTGAAATGATGCATTCCTAAGCATATGTCAAACAGCAGAATACTATTATCTAGGGTTTTATGAGTTTGACTGTAGTAGTCTTTTAGTTTGTAAAAAAAAAAATCTCATTTGGAATTTTTTACTTGTTTGATCCATAGTCTATGGTTATGATCGGCTTTGAACAAGCAAGAGGGTGGAAATTGTCTAGCTATACTAGGAGAGGGATCAGCACTGGCTCTGTCAACCTGCTTAAAAACAGAGTAGAACTGCCAATGTGGAGGAATGACTTTTCAGTAGCTGAAATAGCTTGTTATTTCTATATCAGACCACAGTACACAATAAGCAACAGCCTTTACCCCATTTTAGAAGTTTTTTTCTCTCTGAGTTCTAATATGTTTTTTCCATCATTATTATATTATTTATTTTATTTTTTTATTGTTTTTAGGGAGTCTTCGAACACTGATGTTCCTTTATTCCAACATTTCCAGATTGTATGCATTCAGTATTGTTCTTTCCCAACTTGTTACTATCACAGAAATGCATCTGCACAGACACCTCCTTTTCCCCCATCCGCTTCCTTTCTACCTACCAGAAATTCAAGCTCTAGTAGGTTCCCCAAGGCTTTCTTTCATGGAACAGTGAGAGACTGCAGAAACAGAAAGGCTAAAGAGAACAAGATTTTTTTATTATTATTTAACCTTCCCCTTTTCTCCTCAAAAAGCTCTTTGTAGCTTACAAATAGTGTTTGCAATATAAATGACCAAACAGTTGCCAAGGTAACAGCTAAACTAGCCAAAGTCCAGAACAAAAGAAAAAAAAGAGCAAAAAATATCTTTAAATTAGGAAATAACTGAGAGTGGTTTCTGGTAATGCTACAGCCATTCAAGACGTTCACATTTTCCTCTTGAAAGAGACTGAATTGTACCAGTGCTCCACAAAAATGTGTGATTATGATCAGGTAATTGATTGAGTGAAGCACAGTAGAGGCAATGTACTTTCCCAGTGAAATTTATTAGTGTAAAGAGTGAAGGACTATACGTATTTCTTAATTTAACAAATTATGAATCTGTTACCAGTTTGTTTTGCCCAACTTAAATCATCTCTGAATAGTTATCAAAGCTCATGCAATTAAAACAAAATCATTTCAGAGAGTATTCCTCACATGGAATGTCATACATTCAGTGTTTTCAAAGTGTCATTATCCTGGGAGATTTGAATCTAATTATTTTGAAGGAGCTGTTAGTGCGATAGGAAAGATTATGATCATTTATTCAAGGTACAATGCCTTGTCATTACTTATGTCACTGTTTCATTTAGGAGCTGCAGTCATAGGTCAGAACTTCAGTGTATTGGAGGGAGCATCACCATGGGAGTGAGAGGGTCCCGAGCTCCTACTCTCTTTCCCCCTCTTTGTTTCAGCAGTACGTATTTACATAGCGCCTGCTTAAACCATAGGGTTACAATGTGAAGATCTGTTTTGCAGCAGAAACTGAAGTTGAAGGTGGTTTATTGTTAAAGTGTGTTTGAATAATAAGTGCTTCCCTTGGATACTCTGTTCTGTATGGCTTATAAGAGGCTGCTTCCATTCATTCCTGTCAAAATCATAGGTTGTCAGAACTTTTAAAAATCCAGATCATAATGTTTCGAAAGTCGCATTTTTTAGATTATATTGGGTGTCACCACCACCACACCTCTAGTTCTTTACTAGTAGGTTAGTTCTGCAAACCTGGAAAACAATTTGTTGCTACGTAACATACATCCTTGCCCTTGGTGCACATCTGTATTCAAACTGATTCGAAGCCTGAAACTTTGAGATTTCTCTTCTAGTGTAGATCACTCACCACCAGTGAAGTTATGCAATTATTTAAAAAGCCAAATCCTAAATAAACCAATATATGGAGAAAAATAATCATACCTCCTTCAGCTGGTGTGTGACTAGCAATATCAAAACTGATGTAAGAGTGGGTCTGTGTGAGTCCTTCCCAAACTATGGTGACACACATGCTTTCCTAGCTTAAAAAACTAGTTTTCTGAGCAATATAATTATATGAACTACATTTACAAGCTGCCTGATAATACTGTTAGATATGAAGGAGTCATTTGTTTCGTCCTAAAGAAGGAGGATATAACTGCTGATTCCCTCACTGAACACTCAGCGAGTGAGTGACATTTTTGATGCTGATCTATAAACAAAAGATTGTCAGCTAGACAATCAAATTTCCACTGTTTTAAAATTTTTTTCATGTAGAATTGCCTCCAAGTTAGCCAAAGGAAAATATTTTATACACAGACAGGAAAGCTGCTTGAAGTTAGTTTATAGTTGTATTGTATCATTTAAATCTAGTCATTAAAAATACTTGCTTTTGGAGTTAAATGTTATTTTTATTGACAGGACTAATGTACCCAACCTTACAAATGAGAAAATCTCCAAGGTAACTTTACCATACCTTGAATAAATTACATTTTGAGGTAATCATCTTAGTTAAAATTACCTGACTCAAGCAGAGCTAATAAAATAAAAATGCAAGCACCTGTTTATAGCATTCAAAACATACTACATTATCACAGATGTGAAGGAAAGGCAGAGGTAGAAGACAGACAGACAGACAGACAAATACATTCACATCATCATCAGTATTCAATCATTATTTACTTGATTTAGTTGACTTATGGTAGGCATATTAAAAAGATATTCTTCCCCCTCATTCATCAGACTTCCCATTTTCTTCCTAACAAGAACAAACAGTTTTTTAATTTGTTTTGTTTGGGGTTTTGTTTTTGTTGGGGTTTCCTTTTTGTTTGTTTTGGTTTTTTGTTTGGGTTTTTGTGTGTGTGTGTTTGTTTGGTTGTTGTTGTGTTGTTTTGTTTTGTTTTGTATTCAGTGCCGACTTCCCCTCTTGGCTGACAGTTGTAGCTGTTATAACCAGTCTCCTCTTTCCGCCTTTAAAGCCCAAATCTCTCACCTTTGCCTCTGGAGCTGATTTGGAACAGGGAGGAGCGTCACACTGGCCTGTATCTGCCAGGACAATAAATCAGACATGATGTGAGCATACAAATAGATAGTTGTCTGTTATGTATCCTAATTTCTTGATAGACCTGACAACAGTGAAACACTTTGGGATAGCAGATCTCTAACATCTCCACCACCAATTCAGCCACTTGAGAAGTTATACCCAAACTTGAATACAACAGTCAAACATAAATAAATCCCAGTTATTCTTAACTTTGAGCCTGATAGTACTTATATGAAGGGCAGCATAGTAATTGTGTGTGAACTTCTGATACAGTACCAGAATTTCTGCCATTTTGTGACTCCCGTGTTGTCATAATACACCTTGTTTTACCCAAGGGAGGAAAGAGATTATGTCAGCAAAGGAATGACTGAAATCAAACATGCATGTATATGCTTAGAACAATGCCAGAGTGGGCAACAGTAAAACCTGCTGGATGAGAATGGCTTTTAGTAGTGAGTTTTCTCCCTTTGCATGAATGTGCCAACTGTTTCTCCTAATCTGATTACTCTCAATCTAACGAAGCAACTAAAACTTGATTAAGTCTTATCCTATGGCAGCAAGCACAGTAATTTTTGATCATGAAAGTTTGGGGGATTTTAACACATATTTGGTATTGTTGGAGAATACTAAACACCTCAGACTAAATGTTTGCTAGGAACAAAAGCAAACAGTGCTGTCCTGCTCCAGGTCCAATCTTTCAGGGTTCTTTCTTTTCTTATCAGAGATGCACATTTCCTTCCTAACTGTTGCTTCCTGCTTTAAATTATTTAAGTTTCTGTTCAATCATTTGCATTCAGTAGAAGTGACAGTAATTTAAGTACATACGCAGTTAAAAATTGTAATTAGTACAATAGAGACCAAAAAAAGTGGTCTAAAAGACCCTAAAAGAAATCAGTGAAGTAAGAACCTGCAGAGTTCAGTGATATACAGATGACAACCCAACAGCGCAATTTCTTAAGAAGGACCAGAAAAGGGTGTAAGTTACATCATTTCAAACTTCTTTACACCCTCTGAATCTCAGCATCTTTCATACATCTCACACAGCCCAGGAAATAATTGGTAACAGCTGGAAGTTGAAATTATTTTAAACTGGTAAAGAAACATTACAGCTGAGATAATTTATTATTGTCCATAAAAATTATGTTCTGCCTGAAACTTATTTCTATAAGATTACCCCTCCCTTTTTATGCTGAATGTCTCCTATATGGTTTCTGCCTGATGGGAATGGTTTGCAAACATGGGACTGAAAGCAAGAAGTCACGAATCTGACAGAGAAGTCCTCGAACGAGGTTCTGTTTGTGTCAGTTACTACAGGAAGCCTTTAACATATGTCACATTCCCACTTCCTTAAAATCTAGTAAGTGGAAAGCATAAACGAATGTGTCAAAATCAACGATCCAATTTCAGGGTGGATATTAAAAGCTGAATATGTGAAAACATGCTGTCAATTGAAGTAAATGATGGAAAGATTGACACGAGTTTGTCATGTTAAATCACACAGTCCCTTTTTGCACTACAGCAAGTGGTATCAGGCAGCTGTAGAACAGACATAAAAGCTTTGGGATTCAATCTATCATCCAACACATTTTTTTGAAACTCAGTTGTTCTTATTTTTTTCTTAGCTGCGAAAAGCATTGGAAAAGAAGGTCTGTGCAGGTTCCCTTTCATCAGTTCCAGACACGAAATGAATGAAACTCTGGCATTCCTGGTCTTCCATATGAAAAAGTATCTGGGTGGCCAGCTGGTCTTGTAAGTTTTACCGTGAGACTTGGATTAAAAAAAAAAATGGGAGAAAAATTAGCTACTGTGCAGTTTGTCAAGTATTAATGGCTTAATTAACATTTAGTTACCTTTCCTTGTAAACATTTCCCAGGCACACTAATAAATTAAAGTACTTTTTTTTAAAGTTTTCTAAATGCTATGTTGAATAATAATTACCGAGGAACTATTTGCACATACATTCAGCAGAAAATTAGCAAAGTTCACCTACATTTAGATTATCATCATAGCTGTCAGAAGCTGGGGCTAATATGATGACAACGTTATTTAGGAAATGTGCAGATAGTGTACCAGCAACAGAAGCTACTCACCAGTAGCCAAAATTTGGCTTAGAGCTGCCTTTATGCATTAGCACCAAGGCCCAGCTTAACCCACCCCACGGACAAGCTGCCTATCACACTGAAGTTTCCTCAGGTGCAGAAAAGACTTTCCATCACATCTCCAGTAACATCAGACTCGTTTTATGTACAGTGTAGAGTCTTCTGCATCTTGACAAAATTTTGCGTGATGGTCCCAGGAGTTCCCAAGAAGCTAAGCTGATCCATACCTATATTTCTACTTGTCCTCACCCTTGATTTCTTATCTTGGATGTCACCCTTTCCACTGTGGATTCTGATTTTGAAGCAAGTCGTTGATCAGCACTAATTAATCAGAGAAGATCGTTGGTTTAAGCAAAGAAGGAGTGTTAATATCCTCACATTGTATAAACTGAATTTCATTATTTCCTAGAACCATCAGAACTTCCAAAAATCTCTTGTGTCAAGGTTCCTGTGAAATTAAATTTCGATTAAAAAGCTGGCACAATCTCCGCAGTTTATGTATTTGTTTATTTTTAATAATGGACTGCATTCATTACCTAGAAAAAG
The DNA here is from genome assembly GCA_013399365.1 of Pampusana beccarii. Lineage (NCBI taxonomy): Eukaryota > Metazoa > Chordata > Aves > Columbiformes > Columbidae > Pampusana > Pampusana beccarii. Next base: position 480,356 of record VWYH01002063.1, read on the forward strand.
AGATCCTGATTTGATATTTTGAGGGGTGTGAGTTTTGCTGCTACAATTGTTGGTTCCCTACTGTGATATTTTTGTAGCAACTTGTTCTGTTTTAGAATAAAAACAAGGTCATAAACTGCAGTTTCACTGCAACAAATTTGTTAAATGAAACTAATAGGAAAGAAGTACAATTAGCTAAAAGCTTTAAATCAAATTTCAGAACTTGGCAGACTTCCAATTACCCAAAACCAAGTGCTGAACAGAGAAGAATGCGTTACAAAATTTGACAAGGACCTCAGGATGATTGCTAGCACGTGGTCAATGAATTATTTGGTATCCATCCCACAGTAACACAAAGGAAAAAAAGTATACATACTACAAATCACTTAAGCTAAAATATAAGACATCGCTTTTCTGCAGATGTGATGTTTTACATTCTAATGCCGTAATAGCTCACTGCTTGAGCTACTTCATGGGAACAGAGTGGCAGCTGCTTCTGGTATTACTCCCTACACTCTTTCGCAGGCTCTCCATGTATAAAGGGTGGTTATACACAGCTTTTATTTTATATATATGTGTGTGTGCGTGTACACACACATTTATACAGTTGAATGTATGTATATATGAGTTTATAATTGAAAATTCTTATTAAAAAGTTGATTAAAGTGCCCTAATCTAATTAAAACAAACAAACAAACAAACAAGACATTTCTAAAGACCAAATACGCAAGAGCTAAGGATGGAGAGATTTCTCCAGATTTCTAGTGAAAAAATTAACCCAGCAGCTGGCTTGGGCTGTGTTTGGTTGACAATAGCACTAGCACATGAGGTTTGGTTAAAGCTGTCAGATATTGGAGCAGTCAGGTTATAAGAGCAGAGGAGTAGTGTGAGGGCAAACCAGCAGCTGGTGGCTGTGGAAGCTGCTGGCACAGGGAGAAACTGGCACTGGAGACAGGCTGTGAGTGCCCATGGTTGGGCACCGAGTGAAGGTCTGTGAGTTGATGCAGAACGGGGTATTTGCTACTCCAGCCCATCACGGGCAGTTTCTGGTGTCACCTGTGACCGCTGAGGAAAAATGGAGGAGCCTGGGAGAGGTGCAATGAAAAACACAGAAGGGAATGGAGGCCAGCTGCAAGAGGAGAAGAGGAAAAATTTAAAAAAAAAAAGAAAAAAAATTGAAAGCTGATTTGGAGGTAGAGGTGATTATGCAGTAATATGGAAATGAAGGGTGAAAGCCTTGAATTTCTTACATGAGAGAGGGAGTCAAAGAGGGAAATCGGGATAAATGTGGTGTGGTGGGAGGGGGGGAGGTCACCACAGAGAGGCATCCAACAGACATGTCCTGTTCGAGGAGTAACCAGTATGTGGTCCCTTGGTTAGTGGTGATGACAGAAATAAAAGTTGTTTTGAGGGAGAGAGACGGGAGATTAGAAATAGAACAGAAATGGAAAAGAACTGAGGAGCAGGATGATTTTCTATAATAAGACAAATGTACTTCAGCTATTGGTAAATACGTAGCAAACAGAAGATTGATGCCCTTCCTCCCAGCCATATCAATAAACATCATACACAGGTGAGGTGGTTCGAGTGATAAAAGACAAATCAAGGAAAGATGTTGCAAAGGCAGCTGGAGGTGTAATGCTTCATGAATTTAAATTGAACATGTCTGAGAATGCAAAATCACCAGAAAAGGCTGTGAAGAGAGAAGGAAATTAAAAGAAAACTTAAACAGTACTGGATGTCAGGGTCCTCATTGCACTAGTGGGCTCTGCAACTTCACCTCTCCCCCTCACCCTTTGCAGGTTTGGCTGCCTGCGCCCATGGTCAGCTTTGCTACAGTGCAGCCGCAGACCGGGATGCAGGAAAAAGAGGTTTTGGGAAGCTGTGCCAGGGGCTCTTCCCCCATGTGCTCAGGAACTGCATGCAAGTAGAGCCTGGTGCTGAGTCCTTGTCTGTCACGGGTAGCTGGAGGGGGATGCCGAGGAGGCTGCTCTACAGGGGTCAGCAAACCAGGTACCAAGGGTGATGGCGAGGCACTGCCCTCGATGGGACTTGTGCCAGCTCTTCCCAGCAGTTCGCTCTGCTCCTGCACGGCTGTGCAACCTCCCAGCTGCCCCCCTGCACAGGCAGCCACACCGCCCCCCACAGAAATGTTAGTGTTGTCTTCAATGCCTCAAATCCTAGAGCTGAGAGTGAAAAGGATACAAAACCACAGTATTTTCACATGCAAAGTGAAGCATATTTCGTATGCAAAAGCCCTGGTATGAAATGGTTTAAATTACCTTTTTTTTTTTTTCAGGTTTAATTTAACTGTAGTCAAAGAAATACCAAATTTTCAATTTTGAAAACATGTCTGTTAAGCATATTTTCACACACGTAATCAACCACATACAGTGCCATTCAGACTGGAACTCCTCAAAGGAAACCAGAGCAGCAGCATTTGCTTCTGCTCCAATGCCAGGAAGCTAAGGAGTAAGTGGACAGAACTAGAATGAAATCTACCCTTAAATTAAGACATTGTTTTACTAATAATAGCTTTTTAAAATGCTTGGTGGGCCATTGCAATGCTAATTAAATAAATAAATAACATGTGCAAGAAGGGTAGAATAAATTCCTCTGGTCATAGAGGAGGCTCGCATATTAAGACCTTAAATCAGGTAAATTAACCAAATACATCAGTGAGTTACAGGGAGTCTATATGAAGAGCTCTCAGCCCTAGAGTGCAGCAGCCTGTGATCCAGGACCTGGTCTGATACAATATGGCTCCGGTTTGGCTCTGTCCTACTCGGGAGACTTTTCTGAAGGTAAAAGAAACTATGTGAGCTAAACCATGCAAGGCAAAATAATGAAAACACAGAGGGTGCTGGAAAACAGAGACTCTGCAGACAGCAACAAGACAGCATGGAGGTGCAGCTCAAGGACCAAAGAGCAGCTGTGGATAAACCTTTCCTTCTGATTGACAATAATCTGGCCAGGAAAGGTTTTACTGTTACTTCAGTGAAGTGGGGTGAGCATATTAATGTTTAGCCTAGTAGCTCATCAGTGTTTGTTTCCCTATTGTGTGCAACAGCTAATACATAATTGCTTACTCTTAATTTGTGTGTATCCTGCTTCTTTCTACGCAAGACAGAAGTCCTATGAAAGTGACCCAGAGAGAAGGTTACACATGAATTGCTGTTTCACTCCTAACAATAAGAATATAGTATTGGATGTGTGTTATCTGTAACTGAACTAGGAGAGCGACATTGACTGGGATGTGCTGAAAGAGACGCAGAAGCAGGAGATACAACTGTAATGAGAGACTTTAATTACTCTGAGACAGACGAGACAAATGTCATATCCGGATGTGAAGCAGAGAATTTTTAGATACCATCAGCAGCTACTGCAGAAAATAGAGAAACAGCTGATTAGGGAACCCACAGTAGGAAATGCAGCCCTGGGCTGGGTTGTGAGTAATGCACGGGTTCCATTTCAAAGTGTTCCAGGCAACGAGCATCTCTAGTGCTGGCCGTTGGGAACTGGGAATTCGAAATACCTACAATAATAATAAAGGCCAACAGTTCACTAAATTGTGGTGTTTGGCTTCAGAAAAAGGAAGCCAGTAAAAATGAGGGGAATTCTTAAAAAGAAGGTTTCCAAAAGGAACGGTTCAAACAGTTACACAGTAAGAAGAAAGAGCTTTACTGTAAGCACAGCAGCAGTACACATTCCAATTAAGGTCTCTAATAAGGTGAGAGGAAGCTGATGGTGTGTCCGAATGAGGGAAATTAAAGAAACAAAACCAAACCAACTTGTAAATTCTGGCAAAGTAGATATCAAAATTCAATAAAAGCAGCAGGTTAGGCATGAATAGCTAAAGAATCAAAATTAATATTAATTCCTTCTTCAAACCCAGCGGGAGAATAAAACCTTCCAGAGGGTCTGTAGCACAAACTGGTGATCAGGATGTATAAAAGGAAGACAAGGAGGATAAAGCCATTATAGGGAATCAAAAAGGAAAAGTGCTGAGCAGTGTTCACTATTGAAGAAAGTGAGAAGGTTCCTGTGACCTGACCCTTTCGTTTGTGTGGAAGGGCTCAATAAATGTCTGTCAGCAATTTAGTGGCTCTAAATGAGCCTGTGAAAACTATTATCACAAGGAACATTAAGAAATCTTCAGATCAGACGATATTCACCCAAAAGTTTTAAGTGTGCTCAAGGAGGAAAGATAAATTACTGATAGTGTATTTGGTAAATCAGAGGTAGCATGTAACTCCTAATTGAAACATCTCTTCATATATGAGGAATGAAAGGTGGCAAATCAGATGCCGTTTTTACACATCTTTGGGGAAAAGTCACATTATAGTCCTTCAGTTCTCCTTCTGCTCTCCTCAGTCTTGACAAATTAATTTTTTGTTTCTCAGCTACGTCCTTTCCCAACTGTGTCATAATAGCAGTGTACAGTATATAGAACTACAACAGTAGTATTGAACAACATTCTTGCAGAATAGTAATACAAGGAACAGTTTTCAATCATGTCCATTCTAAGATTTAATGCCACTGCAATTATTGATAAAAGAATTTCCAAGCTCAATATCAGAAGGTCAAAATGCTGTACAACATTAACCAGACTTAGATATAGAGAGAATAGCAGCCAAATTTAGACATTGAAATTAGGAACTTCATTTCTTCTTTAATTAGTTCACAATTACGTAGATATATAAATATTTTGAGTAATTTTAGTAGAAATATTTTTAATGCGAAATATATTGCATCCCTTACATAGTTAGTTTTCTTTCAATGTACTGAAAGATTAACTGGAATTTTCTAGAGTAAAGCACTAAACACTCATCATCAATTTAGTCCACTTCATGGAATGGCAGCAATAAAAAAGTTATTTTACCTTTGTTTTCCTAATTAATAACTCTGCATGGCATTCATCTTCCCTTGTTCCCTCTGAGCTTTAATACCAGATCTAATAAAAAAGGTCTTTGTTTCAAGTGCTTGTACAGTTTCTCACTATTCCTAAACATTTGCTTTAGTTCACTTTCTCTCTTTTTGTAAGTGAATGCTACCCTCTTTTCCTGCATTAGGTATTACTTGTAAAATATCTGACCATGCTTCAAAAGTTTCAGGCTACAGAAGATTATGAAGCTTTAGTTGTATGCCTTAAGGCTACTACAGCAACCTTCTGCCCTCTTAATGTCATGATATAAAATCACTGTGCAGCAGCCATCAAAGCCAATGACCAGCAACATCAATGGGAACTGAATTTACCCCATAGGGAGTGTTTCTACTCCCATTGGCTTCTGCACTGAAAAGTGCTCTTCTGGTTGAAGCTGGATGTGGGAGCACACAGAGAGGCTTCGCCAGTCTCCAGGTCAGCAAAGGCCTTATCACGGACTTGAAGGAGGGTCAGGTCCATGATTAGGGTTCCCTGTGCCTCAGGGAGTGTACGGACTGTGGGACTCCTTGATTTTGGAAAATATTGGCTCTAACAGAGTGCAGGAGAAAGTACTTAACCCAATAAGAAATTTGGCAGATAAGAGCAAAGGGAAAACCTGCTCATCAATTTTTAAAGGTCAAATGTGATTGTTCTCAGGCAGGTTTTCAAAATACCATTTGTGTTACAAAAGAGAGCTACTGTTTCATTTCGTCACTAAGGCAATATCACCAGTTTCCAGTCAAGGGAGGTGACTGTCCCACTCAGTTCTCCACTGGTGCAGCCTCACCTGGAGCACCGTGTGCAGTTCTGGGCGCCACAGTAAAAAAAGGATATAAAGCTGCTGCAGAGTGTCCATAAGAGGGTTATGAAGCTGGCAGAAGGTTTAGAGGGGAAGCCGTATGAAGAGTGGCTAAAGTCACTTGGTTTGTTCAGCCTGGAGGAGACTGAGGGGAGACCTCAGCGTGGTCTACAGCTTCCTCACAAGGGAAGCAGGAGGGGCAGGTGCTGATCTCTTCTCTCTGGTGACCAGTGGTAGCACGCAAGGGAATGGCAGGAAGATGTGCCAGGGAAGGTTTAGGTTGAACATCAGGACGAGGTTCTTCACCCAGAGGGTGGTGGACACTGGAACAGGCTCCCCAGGGAGGTGTCACAGCCCCAAGCCTGACAATGTTCAAGAAGCGATTGAAGAACATCCTCAGACACATGGTGTGAATTTTGGGGTTGTCCTGTGCAGGGATAGGAGTTGGACTCAATGATCCTTGCGAGTACCTTCCCACTCAGGATATTCCATGACTCCATGGTTCTTTCATTCCTTTCCAGCCCTTGCTGGGCAGCCAGTGCACAGAGGACCATCAGGCATCGTCCTGCTGAAGTCACCTGTCTGTGCTGCTGCTGAGCCGTGTGCTGCAGCCATCCCACCTCGGTCCTACCACTGCCTGCCCCAGACTCACGATGCTCTCCCTCCACCTAAAGCTGATTTCCCATTGCGGTGTTACAGGGGCAGCAGAAGGCAGCGGAAAAGAAGAAATGAGAAAATATTGAAAGGCAGTTGAAGAGGTATTAAAAAATGACCTCAGTGTCAGATTGCTGTACTAATCCAAATATCTGTGAAAGAGGTCCTAATATAGTGTTGGCTCAGGCATTCGTTATTTGTTTAGCTGGATGGGTCCTACTGAATACAGTTTAATTTTATGTAACAACTTTCAGTTCTCTGAGTGGTTTCTAGAAATAAAAAACAGAGAAAAAGCCAAAAAATATAAGCACAGAGAAGGAAGAATTTGGGTGGGTGAGTAGGCAGGCAAAGAGGAGATACATTTTTCCAATAAAATTTGAAAATTGAGTTGATGAGGCAGAGATACAGGGAAATGCTTTCTGCAGTATTCTTGTATTATACAGAAGAGATATTTATACATAAAAATATGTTTTGTAACGTGACAGCATGCTTTCCAGGCAGTCAGTTGCCTGTCTTTGTTCATCTATGAATATAGAACCCTCGGAAGCTGAAAAAAAAAGCTATGTGTCTTGCAGAAAGTTTTGCAACGTAATCTGTTCTGTGTCATCTCTGTTTGCTTTACTTATACTACTCTGTTTTGGAACAATGAATATCATCACACAGCACAGATGTTTGTTTATACTTAGATGTTGATTTTCTCTTGATTACATAATTCCTTTTTTGTTGATTGACCACAAATCATCATATCACAAAGCCAGGTAGAAACGTTGTAGAGAAAATCTTGTCTGAAATGATACTACCCAGTTCTAGGAATAACCATATATTCAGTGCTATATAGGCAAAGATTATACACTAAAATGATCCATTTCCAATCACTTCATGCACAGCCACTCATTTATTCAGGAACTACTTGACAATTTTAAGCTTCTTTATACTGTGTGTTTTACATGTGGGTAGCTGTGGCTGAATCCTGCATTCAGTTGCTTGAAAACAAGGCCAAGCCTTTCCCTATATTTATGCTCACTCCTAATCATTTGAAGGCCTATCAAGTACTGTTAAAAAACCTCTATCTTTAAACTTTCAGTTCTGAGCATACGATATCAAACAGGTCTCCGTTTCTTTACTGTGTGAGAAACCTCACATATGTCTGAACTCCAATAAAGTCATAAAACGGGAGCAAGGCTTGGTGTTAGGCTGGGGTTGCCATGTGTGCTGTCCTTGGACATGAAACTGGTAGAAAACCCATCCCTTCACAGCAGGGCAATGGTGCAACCCCTCTTCTACGTCATGCCATGACAACCTGGCCAACAATTGGGTGGCAGGTGAGGGTAAACAGCAATATCTCATGTGGAGGGAGGGAGCAGGAGGTTGGTGCTGTGCTTTGAATTTAGAAGATCTTGATGTGCGACGTGCATATGAACATGGCAAGGGAGCCGGTGTGGGTATCTGATACGCAGGAAGTGAGACCAGGCAGACTTGCATTTAAATTTGTTCCGAGTATTTCAGGATTTATCTGATTTTCAGGATGTCACACTGAAGAGTCTTGAAATATTTGACAGTCAGCTCTTCACTAATGCCTTGCTATTAAGTCTTGTGTATTTAACTTGCTGATGGAGATATCCTTCAAGAGTCAGAAGTGGGGCTGCAGCTCACCCAGCCATGCAGGAGCAACTTTAAATCTTCTTCTTGGTAGTGATGTACTGACTTCAAATTCTGTGCAGGTTAGCCAACAGAATGTTCACTCAGGTCCTGGGTGGGTTTTGTGAATCATGCAGAGCTACGTACTGTAGCAGCATTACTACTTCTGTACCAGAGCTAGCTATTTTTCCTCTAGCACAGATATAATTACCTCCATAATTATATCTTTTTTTGCTGATTTACAATGGAACATGTTTAGTGATCCTTCCACTTAGTTTCTCTTTCACAGCTTTCAAGGCAGTTTGCAAAGGAAATCTAGTGTTGTCACTTCTACTTTATCTGCAAGGAAACTGAGGCCAAGAGCAAATGCCAGTAGTCATATGGCAAGTCATTGGCTGAACCGGAAATAGCACCCAGAAATCTTGCTTACAGTCCAGATCCTGATCTTCTGAGCCAAGTTACCACATACACATAGATTAAGAACTTACATTTCCACAAAAATTAAGGGCTAAGTAGTCAACAATAGCTCTAAAGTCACATCCCAAATGTTCACCTACCAATAAAATAAATACATGGCATGCCCAGGCTGTGTATAGTATGTGTAACTCACAAATGAAGTCTCTATTTCAGTATACCAAAAAAGGAGGCAACGAATAAAAATAAGTAAATATTTACCTTTATTGAAAATAAGCTTAATAAAACCTGAAGCATGAACACAACATTTCATATGTAACTGGTCATAAAATTCTGTAAATAGAATTTATGCTACAGAAGAAAATACAGCATTTTATCACAGAATGAAAAGTACATATTCTGAAAACTGCATATGCCTCTGGTACAACTCAGCCTCCAGAATGACATGCCCGAGGTACTACTGCTATCAGTGTTCACTTGTAGTTCAAGAAAATAAAAATGCATATTTGAAAAAAGAAGCAGATCTGTCTTACAGGATCTTAGTTCAAGCGTCAGTGTTTTTCCTACAGAATCTCACACACCTCAAAGCATTGTAGGGATTTTTTTTTTCAACAATACTTTTGGTACTTTTGATTTAAAAAGAAAATCACAGAACTTTGAATACTGTTTCTGTTTCACATAAATTGTTTAAGAGTATTTAACTGCCATCTAAAGACTGCACTTGCCTTGAAAGGAATCAACATTTTAAAGCAGTACTATTCACTTGTCTTTTTCAAAAGCATTTCTGTGGACTTTTAATGATTTTAAATGGAAAATAAATGCACCGAAGTGTCTTTTTTTTTTTTTTTTTTTTAATTCGATATAATGAACCAGCCAGGATAGGCAGCATGTAATCCAGCTTCAGAGTAACAACTCTGGAGGAAGCAGCTGTCAACACACTGGATTATTTTCTCATACGGAGCTTGTTTACACCTCTTCTTTTGGGGGTAGAAGCTGAAAAAGAAAGTATTTCTTTCCCTTGAGGGGATATATGCATCTTGCCAAACAACCTTCATCGAACAGTACACACGTAAGTGTACAGAGAAGCAGTTCCCATGATGAGCTATTATGATGAATCAAAAGAAACCGCAGAAGCAGTACGACGGCAATTGAAGGTTTTTTAGTAGTGTCTCATATATTTGCACTTCAGAACAGAAACTAAAAACATGAAGTGACGCACAGAAGTGCAATGAAGTGTCTAAAATATGCACTGACGTTTTAAGAATATGCCCACAGAATATTAAATAAAGGCCTGAGTTTGTATTGCTGCTGACTAGACCAAACTTCTCTTCTGCTTTTCATGTGATGTATGTCTTGAAGGTTTTCAGGCACTGAAGCACACACACTAGTGAAAAGATGATTCCTGCAGAGAGCTACGGAAAATTTTAAAACAAGCCAGAAATTCAGTTTCGGGAAATGGTGTCTAATTTTTAATAGCATGATCTAATTTTTAATAGCAGCCTTTCTGATCACCTGATAAACCACATGCAGCAAAGCGGACCAGAATGCTGCTGGTGGATGAGCATCTGAAACTTCAAATCCCGCTGTGCTAAAACTGAGATCTTATATTCAATCCCACTTTTCTCTCCTGCTTTGATTGCTCCTTCCCAGTTTCATTGTCATTCATGTCTACGATTGCAGTAGGAGGCCTGTATTTCTGTTTGATTGCCCATGTCCATTCCATCTCCCCATCAAACAGTCATCCTTCACAGTACCCTCAGAGCGCTACCCTTTCCCAGTGGCCAGTTACTCCTGTGGTGCAAGTGTAGCTCCACTTCTCATGCTATTTAGATATTAGCCTGGACTCACTGTGTGCATTTATGCTAGTAAATTCAAGTAAGCTTGCAAACATTGCTTCCTGCTGGATGAGAGCTATTTAGAATAGCAACTAGAGAGTTCTTTGGCATGAATTTGGTGAAAACCAGGTAGTGGTCTCCAGAGCCATCCCTTGCCACAGCTCAGCAGCTGGAATGGGCCAGGGATCACTCTCAGTGGGCAGTTTACAAGCCATTCACTAGTACGGACACTGTGCCAGTATGGAGCCACTGAGTCTGGTCTGTATGTCAATAACAGAATGGTCCCCTAGACAATTATTTCCAGTTATACCATCTGCTTTTTCTAACGTATTTCACTTTTTTTTTTGGTCATACAACACATCTTAATATATACTTCTTTCTGTAATTCGTATGCCATCTACAGTAAACTATGAGCACAAAGAGAGAAATTACTAACTTCAGAAGTAAATAGTTTATCATACCTTCCTTTCTGTTCCTCACCATCTTTGCTTGCATCCATTTTCTTCTTCTATTTGTCACGCTCATCTTTGTTTCATTTCATTCTTTGTCTGCTTTCCATGGTTTTGTTTACTAGTTCTTTTTTTTTCATATCTCTTGCATCTCTCTTTTTTTAATCTCTTCTCTACATTGACTCCCATGGCATGACCTTTCATCCCAATTTTCTTCTTCTGGCGTAGATGCAACCTGCTCTAATTAAGGGGAGACCTGGCTAGGAGTATGCCTCATGAAAGTGACCAACTCTTCTCTCTGCTCTGTGGTAGTTATGATCTTGTTTGCCTTCCTCCACTCCCTATAACTGCCTCCCCAACTACCAAGTTTCCATTTGCTTTGGACCTTTTCCCTTTGCCCTTTCGTTAATTTCCTTAACATTAGCTGAAGTACTGCAGTAATATTATGTCCTGATATATGTAGGTTCTTCCTTTTCTTCTCCTGTTATTCCAGAGCCGCCATGAACAGGGTCTGGAGACACCTGGATCTGATCATTACAAGAAGGGCCCTGGAGCAGCTGGAATGGTGACATCCACTGTTGGCTGATGATTCTTCTGTTGCAGCCTGTGCCCGCCTTGGCTAGTACCTCATTTTATCACTGAAAAGCTGTCTTGTAACTGAGCTGCCATGAGTGGCACTGAAAAACCTGAGTGCATATTTAGGTATTTTTTCACTATATACGCGCATACAGATGACAGAAGTTCTTTCTGGAAAGGTCATTTTCAGTTGCTTGTCCAGCATAAATAACTCCAGTCATTGACTTCCAGAATTCATATAATCTGGGATATTCTTTTAGTGGACAAGGAAAAAAGTTAATTATAATAGTCGATCCGCAAAATCTTTTGGGTTTCTAAAGATCAGTAGAATTTTGCAGTAATGATGAAAATGATAAGTAATGAAAAAATACGTTTTTGAAAACAAGTATGTAGCGCATTGGTAATGACCACAAGTCAAAGGGAAAAAGAGCATAATGTAAAGCACATATCAAAGCTATTAGTATTCTGCTGTTTAACAAAAGGTCAGCTGATGCTCCAAACAATTTTATTAAAGTATTATTTATACATTTCAACGTATGCAAAAAAATGAACAAAAAACCGAATAAAACTACAGTTGAAAAAAAGAGTATGTCTGACCTGAGAGGCTAAAATGACTAATTTGCAACTGTTTGATGCCTTATCTGTGATTTTAGGCTAACCCTACAGGTAGTTTAGAATATATTATTTAAAATTCTTCGGTGTGGAGAGTGCTACGAAACTACTTTGAGAAATAATGGTAAAGCCAGCTTAACTAAGACCTATAGATTTCTAGGCACTCAAAAAATTCACAGTTAACACTGAGTTTTATCTGACCATAATTATCTGAGAATAAATGTAGAAAAGGCCCTAGAAGTCTCAAACTAGGTAGTAAAAATTAGGGGGTACATCCCCATCTGGAAACAGAAAATGTAACTTCCATCAGCTAAGTCACTAGTGCATTATGGAGATTAAGTGTTATTGTCATTTACTGTTGTGATTAAAATAGTGACCAGTAATTAGAAAAAGGCTACATATTCAACAGTATTAGTAAAATAAGACATAAATTAAGTCTCCATTCAGATACCACCACCCAGCCAGTTCTCTGAAAGCAAAGAACTTAGTATAAGTTCATGGGATTTATTTTTAACAAATTCCACCAGAAGCCAGTACCATATTTAAAAAAGCTTAATTTCAGAACCATGATCTTGTAATATAGATTTAAAATAGTAATGGGGTTAGTTTTATTTAAGGCAACTGATATTTTCATCGGGCTATATGGACTATTTTTAACATCACTTAATACATTTTTTGTGTGTGTTTATGGATATTAGGCAGAGCCTACTCTTTCAACTGTGTAGTTGTATTTTTATCAGTTAAGTCAAATACATTTAATAACATCATCAATAGATGCTAACGGAAGCTGCAGTCAGCTTGCCAAGCAGTACTCACCTGAAGCTGTATACAGGCATAAGCAAAACCTTTTTGAAGAAAGCAACTAAGTTAAACTATATTTTTTCAGTTCAATCCTACAGCCAAAAGCAACAATTAAATTAAGTGTAAATTGGTAAATATATGCCTTCTACAAAGGGTTATTAAATGATTAATATTTAAATTATTTTTAGATTGGAATAGTGTTTACTTCTAAGTAGCTTAGAACACTATAGATTAAAATAGCCTTATTATAGATCTTTGGAGATCAGCCTGTAAAGATCTTTAACTCGTTCCACTGATACACTTTGAGTAATCCAATGCAAATGATTTGTCAAAAATCAAAGGTCACCTGAGCTTTGTTGATCTGTTTAGAGAATACTTTCTTGTAGCTACAGCTCATGTAGCGGGTGTCACATCTATAACAGCTTCTGAGTACCTAAACAAAATGACCATGAACCAAATTTCAGCTTAGGTAATTAGGTTCAGCCTATTACAGAAGTCCAGAGGCCAGCTCAAAACAAGGCCTCTGAAAACAGAGTGAGATTCCTTAACAGTTCAGCCCACGTTATGCACTTAGAGCTAGCATTAATAATTTAGTAACTATTTATAAATTATTTATAAGTCCCCTCTTACTACAGACTGTAATCTTTATGGATATCATGAATTTCACGTATACTTTTCAACTCCAGATTGGTCGTTTAGCAAAAAGACGAAGTATACAAATAATAAAATGGCTATTGCCTGGCAGCGCACTCTGTGAGCACAGGCTGAATGTTCCTGATGGGAGCACCAGGGAACACATTTTTTTGCAGCCTGGCGACAGGGTAACCGCTGAAACAGCCTGACCGTGTGTTACGTGTCCCTTTGTTGGCAGTGCCGGGATGTCCCTGATCCAGACGTGTTCTGCAAACAGGCGGTCCCGGGAGAACCAGAGGCCAAAGGTGTTTCCTTGTGACCCGGCATCACCACCCAATGCTGCACATCACATCTGTGATGTAGGCGGCTGCGATTTCACAAGGATTTTTCTTTGAATATTTCACTATGATTGCTTAAAAGACATAAGCAGTACGTATTTTTCTTAGAGAATTTACCAAGATCTTAATTTCAAAATGGTTGTGAGCTGAACCAGCTGTGTGTCCTGACAACAAAAAACTCCCCATTGGGCAGCGTTGACAGGACTGCAGACAGGAGGTTGAGGGGAGCCATCCTTTTTATTTGGCACTTGTGCCACCCACCTGGAGTGCTGCACACAGTCCTGGGCTCCCCAGTACGAAAAGGACACTGGTAGACTGGAGCATGTCCAGTGAACGGCTGCCAGGATGGTGAGGGGCTGGAGGACGCGAAGTGTGATGATAGTCTGAAAGCTGTGTCTCTTCAGCCTTAATAAGATAAGGGTAAAGGAAGACCTTACTGCTGTCTTCTGCTGCTTTATGGTAGGGTGTAGAGATGACAGAAGCAAATTCTTCTCACAGTGGTAGGGTAAGAGGGAAAACATACAAGTTGAAACATGTGAAATTCTTTTAAATACAAAAAAACCCCCAATTATTTTACTATCAGAGTGGTCAGACACTGGAACAGGCTATTTGGGGAGGTTGTAGAGATTTGATCTTTGGATATATTCAACTTTGGCTGGACAAAGCACAGAGCTACTTGATGTGACAGGAGCTGCTTTAAGAAGGTTGAACTGGATGACCTACACTGATTCCTTCCAGAATAAATTACACTATGATTTCAAAATAATACAAGTACATTCACTGGCTGCATAAAAAGAATTGTAACCAGCAGGTTGAGGGAGGTGATTCTCCTGCTCTGCTCTGCTCTGCTCTCATGAGACTCCACATGGAGTACTGTGTCCAGCTCTGGGGCCTGGGACTTTTGAAGAGGGACTTTTTTATTGGGGCCTGTAGGGATAGGACAAGGGGTAGCAGTTTCAAACTGAAAGAGAGTAGATTTAGATTAAATATCAGGCTGAAATTATTTACTATGAGGATGGTGAGTCACTGGAACAGTCTGCCTGGAGAAGCTGTGGATGCCCAAATCCTGGAATTGTTCAAGGCCAGGTTGGATAAGGATTTGAGCAAAATGATCTAGTGGCAGGTGTCCTTGCCCATGGCAGGGGAGTTGGACTAGATGACTTTTAAAGGTCCCTTCCAACTCACACCATTCTAGGATTCAATGATTCAAAGTAATTGTTTCAAATATAGAGAAACCATCTCAAAACTACACAGAACATCCATGTATATGCACAAAAGGAATAAAACAGAAATAAAAATTATGCCAACCACATGCCTTATGTAAAATACCTACCTCATTCCTTCATTCCCACTGAAAATAAATAATCTCACAGTTTAGCTAATACTCAATAGAATACAGAAAAGTAGCATCAATATGTAAGTTATTAATATTTTGAAAATACGTGGATTTCTGCTTTGAATCTCTGCTACAGAACAGAAAATTAGGGCAGTCTGTAAACTCCGTAGCTAATTTGAAGTATTAGAATCTAAACCAAATTTGGCTTAATCGTCTTAAAATGTCGAATGAATAAGCATATTCTGAACATCTGTCATATCATATCTGAGCCAGATGTATTATAAATTTGCAGCCACTGAGGAATTCTGTAGAGTTTTTCCTCCACTGGTTAAAAGACACAACACTATACAGACTGAATTTCTTAAATATGTATATATACATGTGTATATATATGTATATACAAATATTTACATTGATAGACACAAGACTCTTCTAGAAAGGTTCTGAGCTGGAAAACGAATTGCTTGCAACCTGCTAATATTGCATATAGAACCTGGAGCCGTACCCAGTGGGCAAGTCTATTGCAAGACACACAAGTTGGCCCCAATTTATCACAGGTCCTGAAATTACGTGTATTCACTAACAACGTCATTCAACAGGCATCAATCAAGAAAAATCAGTGAGAGATTTGTCAGTCAAGCAAAGCTGTGTCAAACGCCTTTCAGTTACACTCATGGAAAGGTGCATAAAGAGCCATAGACACTGCCCACATCCCAGCAGCAAGGCCAAGGTAGACCCCCATGTTCTGGGTAGTGGCATATCATGGGTTTCACTGTCATGGGTGGAGTAGATTTATGCCAGTTTTCAGATATGCTCTTCGCCCTTGGCTGTTTTGGATGTTGGCATGATCCCTCCCTAAGTCAGGATTTATTATAGGACAGTACTGAGATGCTATCCAGTGATGAACAGGTCTCTCACATGTAGTGTTGCAACTCCTTTTGTAACAACTTCTTAAATTGTGGCATGCCCCTTAATATGAGTTTTGCAAAAGGAACGCTGGGAAGGAAAATTACACTGCATCTCCAACCTAACAGGCTGTCTCGCAGAATGAGTCCCAGTTATCACATTCAGAAGATGGAAGCGGAGAGTGGGAGTGAAAAAAAGTTTCTTTTCATTCTTGGTATTGACTTTTAAAACTATTTTTCCTGTAATATACTTTCAGTTAAATATATAGACTGGACAACGATATAGCTAAGATTTGAATGTAGAGATAAATGCTAGCTCAATCTGTCCTAAAAAGAAATAGCAGATTTTTCCTTATTTTCCGCAGAATTGGGAGCCTGTCTACAAGTAGCTATGCAAATCTTTAAAGAACATATCAGTATTTGAAGCCTGAGAAATACTCAGATGCTTAAATGTCTAAAAAAAAAATATACAGAAACCAAGTTCATTAAAGAGAAACCAAGTGCAGTAAATGAAGAGTGGCATTTTCCAGAGCTTTTACTAGATTTACCATGTCTATGATTTGCCCTGAAAAAGAGGTGTCTTTTTTCTATACCTTCAGTTTGGTGAGGGAGTAGCTTGAACTGTCATAACGATTTCCAAAACCAGCTTCTTCAGCTCTGTAATGGGGCAAATATGTTGCATCCCTAAGGAAACAATGCTAAGATTAAGCTGGTCGTCTACAAAATTACTCAGCTGCCTGGCTTTATTATAGACATCTGCAAAAGAGTACAGCTGGGCTTGCTGAAGGGACTTTGGACTGCTGCTAGTCTCCTGTGATAGAATAAACATTGCTTAAATGAAGATGTGAACACAAACAAGTAAAAAGAGCTCTGTCTCTTCCCTGCTGTAATCCCATGGTATAGTGAGTGCATCATTGATTATTATGACCTGATGCAGACAAAAGAGAAGGTGATGAGCAGTAGGCTCCAGACCAATATTCAGCACCCCAGGCAGGACCTCAGTCTCTTTACTGTGTAGGCAAGGCTTTACTGAAGCCAATATGCTATCTGGGAAATGTGCTGCACTGTCAAGATTTTTTCCTGTTTAAAAGTAAAGGCAGAGGGAACCAGTGGATGGATGTCTGTATAGCTGAAAATGTAAAACTAACACATGTGAAATTGGAAAATTGCATTTCTCTTTAGTGAAAGACAGGCTTGTAGTGGCATAGCAGAGTGTGGAAAAAAACGAAATGGTTGTATGAGGTATAGACTCTCTCAGGAAGCTAATTTAATCTTAATATGAGCCATAGACATCTGTCAAGCCAGTAAAATTGGAAGCAGACACAAGCTCTAAAAAATCCACTGTAGAATGAACAGCTGGTTTACGTGACATTGCTTCAAACACACAAGCTGAAAAGCAAAAGGTAACCAGATAAATGAAATGGATGGATTAGGAACAAGGAAAATTCTTACTTCCTGAGATCTGAGAAAAGCATAGGCATGAGACAAACAAGATTAAATGGAAAACAAAATTCTATGGGATGCATTTCGTTAACACCAGGAGTATTTCTCCTCCAGCAGAAGTATTAAGGCAAGCCTCAGTTTAAAAGTGCGGTTTTTAAAAAGGTTACTATGCTGAGATTCTGAGTGGGTCTGTAAAACCTCCATTAAGCAAAACATATACAATATCCTGAAGCTTTTTTGATATTGTCAAGTGAAAAAGCAGACAAATATTGAGTAGAACAGGGTGGCTCAGGAACAAATTCAGAGTGTATTAAAAGTCACTAATTTGGACCTCCATGTGTCTAATTTACTAAATTTCAATCCCATGCTGATTATGTTTACTTCCATGCATTCATATGAGCTGAGATTTTCCTATTTTACAGTCTTTTAGAGAAAATGGGATATTTGGCTCTATGCTTTTAATAAACCATGAAATTTTTTCATTTCTTCTACATTTCACTACTAAATAAGTTATGGAGCAGACATACAAACAAGTCCAGATACCAGAACATACTATTGATTAAAAACCAATGTTCTATTTCTACTAATTTGCTTCAAAAGGTAAGGCTGCAAACAAAATTTTATATGACTCTGCTCAGTGCTAAAAAATAATTCAGGGGACACTTAAGTCGTGTGGTAAATCCTCATTTGTGTTCACCCTGACATGATGCTAAACCTTCATTCTTCCACAGATTCTTGGTTTGCTTACCTTGAAGTTGCCTGCTGCTTTTTCAGTCACAGGTTTGTGTGCATAAAACCTTGCCTGTTTATTCCAATTACTTGAGTTACGCTAATAATAAGTACTGCTTTGCCCCATTGCTAAATGTATCTGGCATTTCAGAACTTTTCAGTGGTTTATTCTCTATCCTTAATAGCCTTCTTCTAAGGTAGGGTAATAGTTATATTAATCATCAGAAATTCATGTTAGCAGTTTAGGTAGCCATTACAGTACCACTGTAAAGCAATAACTCTGTGAGTTGCAGGAGAATGTAATATAAAAGCAAGAAGTCCTTGCTTCTATCACTGACTGCTCTTTAAAGATTTTATGGCTGCGTATTTACTTGGACATCTGCGCTTGGATGTCACCCTGTAGCATCACTACCCTGAGCTCCTAAAAAACAAAGGAGCTTTGGCAAACTGAAGTCAGTAGTTTTCTGCATTGCAGTTTATAAAACAATAGCTAAAATAAAAGCAAACCTCTTCTCAGTAGAAATGAAGTCTTTATACTGGAGTCTGCATGTCCTCTAAGACCAATTTTTGGGTCGGTAACTCTAAAACTTTGCCGCTCAAAGAAGTAGAAGTAGAAGACATTATTAGATTAATTTTTCTCAAAATAATTCCGCCAGCCTTTATAAATAGGGCAATCTGATTAAAAGGGCTACCTTTAAACAGACATCTTGGAAAAAAAAAGTTTCGAATTAGTAAGAATCTAATTCTTGTCTATCATCAATCATCTAGATGACATAAATTTATTTTTACATCAGAATAAATAAAATTTCATTTACAAATTCACCATATAGTTCATTGTATATTCTCTGTCTACATCTTACTGATATAAAAACTTCACTTGCAAATTAAAAAAAGAAAATAATTCTTCCTGAATGTCTACAGTATAGTTAGTTCTCTTCAGATACAAACATTTGAAACTCTTGGATAAATGTATTTCTTCCTTCAAAGTGTACCTGTGCGTTTTGACCTTTAACAGATTGATGTTCAAATCTTGAATTAAAAACACAAAGGGCAAAATTCTCCCAGCTCAATACAGCGGACACTGTCAAGAGTAATATTTTTTCGTTCCCATGTACCAGAATAAAACTCAGTGTCACTGTTAAGATCCACTTCTGTTCTCTAAGAGAAAAATTGTGCCTTTAGCTAGAAAATGGTATGTAGAATAATAACATAAATACTGGTAACTATGACTCCTCGTTTCCCATCAACGTTTGTCTTATAATTGTTTGTTTTATAATCTGCTTTATGCAATCAGCTTTAAGCCAGCGAGATCGGGTTTATCTACACTTCACTATTGTCACCTTTCCCAGAACGGACTCGTGTCCAGTTCATTAATGTAAAAGGGGCAAGTAGCCCTGGGAGCCAAACCCATGTCCCTCTCCAATCCAGGCTGAAGGAGTCATGCTCTTTCTCTTCTTCTGGCTTAACAAAGCTTGCTTTCTTTTGGCATGAGATTTTCCACCGGGAGGCTGAAACATTCTTACCTCACCTCTTCAACTGATGGTTATTGCACTTCCATTAGAAGCAAAAAAACACAGATTCAAATTCCTGAAGCTTAGAGGTTATAAGATCCAAAGTTACTACTAGCGCATGTTTCTGCAGCCACTAGAGCACAGTAATTACAGACAAGGAGTAAAAAGAATGAGCTGAGCCCGTTTGCTAGTATCTCCAACAAGAGACTCGTATGCCACTCGTATTTGCAGTACTGCAGTTTTGCTCTGGCTCGCAGGCCTTTTTTACCAGATTAACAGAGGTGGAGAAAAGCTGCAGAAGGGATCTGGAGTTGTAAATGGGGCCATAATGTGGCAGGGGAGGGCAGGGATGGAAAGGGCACAGAAGACCCCCACCAGGAGAAGTCCCCATCTCCCACTAACCAAAAAGGCAGCCTCCCGCTATGCGCCCAGAGGGAACTGGAGGGGGAAGGAAGAAGAGGAAAGCAAGCTCAGCAGCCTCTTCCCTCCCACTCCGCTAATATCAGGATATTTTTGTGCCCACAGCTGTGTTACTATACTTGTTCTTTCTTGTGTTGAGTCTAGGGAGAGGCACATCTCTTGGGACGTGGGAAATTTGTCATGTATGGCTAGCAGGGGCATAGAAAACTAGTGTCCTGATTTGGAAAACCACAAAGATTAAGCTACTCAGTTTTGGAAATGTGAACAAAATGTCATATATCTAATTTTTTGTAAGTCCTCAGACTAGACTTCTGTTCTGAACCTTACTCCTTTATATAATTTTATCTTTATATTTAAAGAGGAAAGATATCTTCCAATGGCCACCTTTACGCTTCCTTATTATTTTCTTAACTACAGATTTCACTCAGTCAGAATGTCCATACTATGTTTTAAGTACTACAACAGTAAATACTGTCTAATGGTATTTTCAGCATAGAGTGTAAGAAAACATCTGTGAAAAAGCATATCAGTGCACCCTGTTTTACGGTACCAGGAAGCGCATAGCATTTTAATTTGTGAGTTCTCAGTCTGTTGTCCTAAATACAAATTGCGATCATATTGGATACAAGTTATATCCCAGTAATGCAAGAATGCAGTTTATTAGGGTGAGAAGTAAATTAATAATTATTGTATGTACAACTTAATATTTGAAGCCTCATCCACAAGTATAAGCATAGGTTATATGCTTATTAATGTAAGGAGCACTCACAGATGTCCTTAGTACATATGCCGATGTCATTAGCTTGCTAAATTAAGGATCTCCATGATTGTTTTCTTTGAACAAGTACCTGTGTGCACCTGTCACCAGGCTCCCTTCATAAATCTTTCCTGGACTGTTTATAGGTTTCCAGCTTTTTTTGCCATGCATCTAATAGTACTTTTCATATAGTAGGTATTCAGAGAAATGAGTAATCTTCAAGAAAAGTCCCCACAAGGCTTAACCATTCAAACCACCGATTAGAAGATTTGATATGTGTAGAAAAAAAACAAAAACAACAGAAAATAGAGTGGAATGAGAATTGTAGCACATAGAAATGAACATGAATACAAGTATCCAGATTGTGCTCATGCATATATATTCATAGATGTATATATATAAATATGTGTGCATATGTGTATGCACATACAAACATTCTCACTTTCTGTGAGTTATGAGGTTGATGTACTATTCATGAAAAAATAAAACTGTCATCCTAGAGCCTAAAATAATCGTTTTAGTGATTCATAAACTGTTATTATTGAATATTCTTACGTTTAACTATACAGAACACTTTAAAAGAAAAAAAAATCTGTGGAAGAGGGCGAAAACCATTACTACATTGAAACAGCCACAATGTGAAAGCAATCTCTCGTTTTCTGTACGATAACACCCTTTGTCTTCCATCGAACCAACCTTCAGTTCATGCTTGACCCATTTTTGACAGAATTTCACATGACAAGATATTTAAAATGGCTACAGCCCTGAAAGGCATTTTAACTGCAAAATCTGTATCACGAGACATTTCTACAGTACTATAAAAATAAGCGAGAATGCATGTAAACAACATGAAGACTAATGCTTGTCATTTATCTATGAGAATTTTACCCTATAGAATTAAACATCTTTCTTGTATTATGACAAACACTTAGGTTCTGTCAGAGGAAGGAATAGGTTTGCTGCAACAGCTGGGACCGCTTTTATCTTATACACATAAACATCCTTGGAAAACCACAGTGAAGAGCAATTCATTGCACTGAAGTGCTGATGAGAGCTTAAAAATATCTCATTATGTTTTATCAAGGTCAATCTTTTGTTACAGAGAATGCTACAATTCAACATAAGTTTCATGTCAAAGCCGCGTACTTCTGAATGTATTCCAGCATCTGCTTTACACAAGCACTTTGCCAAGTGCAAACAACCTGTCAAACAAAGAGCATCACACAGGAATAAGCGGGCCTTTCATTTTCTGCCTAGTCATACAGCATCTGCATTCTGCTTAACTGTTTTCACTTCAGCCAGCTTCCCTTTTAAGTTCTTTTCTAGCACAAATTGGTTCAATTCCAGGTTTTCTGTTGAAAAATGTTTCAAGATGAGATGTTATTACTTTAAGCTGATTTTATTTTTTTTTTTTTAATGAAAACAAGAGCAGGCACTGGAGCATTTAATTGTCTGTCTTCTGTTTACAAATCTTTCAACTTGCATTATCCCTTTCTGAAAGAGAAACAGAAAACATGGACTCTTGATACTTATAAATATTTAACATCACTCTTAGCTTGATGCTAACAAAGCTTTTCTTTACTCCATTTCTCTTTTTAACTGGATTAGGTCTGGCTGGGTAACTAAAATAAAAATGCCTTTGAAGTGTGAATAAAATAGTGACTCACATTAGTTAAATATTTTTAAATATAGTAAAGTGACTCAAAAAATTAATCCTGTAATATGTTCACTTCTGTTATCTTTTAATGTGAGAAGCTGATGTGTTTAATCCCTGTGAGCCATACTGAGCCATTATTCAAAGCTTTGCTCGTACCTTTTGCAAATCATAAATATAGGACACATGTAAACATGGGACAACTCGATTACACTTAAAGGGTGAAACTACTGGTATCATCTTAAAATTTTTAAAAAACATGTCATAGGGAAACCAATCAAGAGGTATCCAATCACTTAAAAAAATTGCTGACGGTACTTTGCATCTGTCCTGTGGCTTGATACAAATACTGCAGATGCAGAATAAAATGCAAAATTAATACTGATTATACCTTAATTTCGTAACTTTATGAGTAAGCAGTAAACTATGGATCAAATTTGTTCCATCTAACTTTAAAAGACTCCTAAATTCCATTATAACATGCTAAAATGGGATTCATCTTCCCTAAAGATAGCTATCAAAAATCATAATTATAATTTTAAAAAATATGATATAACTAAGTTTTCTAGTCTCCTACACAGAAAATGGAGACAAATAGGCACTTCTGAAGGACGAATCATCCCATCCTAAGATATGTAAGACATATTGTCCTATGGAAGTATTTTTCTGCTTCACTGCAACAATTTTTCTATTTTTCAAACTACTGCAAAATTAATTAGAATGAGTTTGGGCTGGATGAAGCACGAACATCCTACAACACATTTTGAAATCTGGTTTAATAATCAGTTATATATTATTTGTATTAAATGCAATGAAATTTCAAATCATCCTCAGAAATCCATTGGTTGTGGCTTTGAGGCTACATCACAGAAGCTTATTCTTGAAATGTTTGTATTTTGCAGTATGCAACATTGTCATAAAACATTAAACTTTCCAATGGAAAATGCATTCAGACAATCATAATTCAGGAACTTAATTGCCTATGAGCACACAGGGTTAAAGAGGAAGAGTCAGTAATGCAAATATTCTTCTGGTGACAGGATGACTTAGCTAATGTTAAATGACCGAAAATTTACCTTCTTACAGATCAAGACCAAGTTCTCGAGGTATAGAAACCGTGGCATTAGCAACTTTAAAATCGTATTTCTAACATAAATTGTGTCCCCACCCTACAGCAGAAACCTTTTAAGTGGTGTGAATAGATATGTGTGTGCCTATACATGTGTGAATTTACCTCATATTCATCTTTGAAGACCAGCCACCATTTTTTATGAGCCTTAGGCTGCAATTCGTGGATCCCATGAATTCTTATTTGGTTATATTTATCTACACACCAAATAAAACTTTTTCCACAACTCATGACAAGAAAATAAAAAATAAAAAAAAANGACAGACTTTTCTGATGTTACAATAAAAATGACAGCAGTGATGGGCATTTATTTTAATACTATATGATTAAACAATCCCAGAAACCACAACAAAAATGAAAAACATAACTAGCAGCTTCCAAGACAGCTGTTATTTCATTTCAATGCAGTTTGAGTCCTATGCATGACAAAATTGCTTTACCATGCCTGCAGTAAATCCAAAACAGCTGAAAGGAATACTGATGAAAATTATAAAAGTTGTTTCTTTAAAGATCACAAGTAATTTACACGTAAGTTCAATAGCCATTGAAAATTTCAGGTAAAGATTTAGCTTTAATTAACACTGGTGAAATATTCAAGACCTTATTAATATGTCAGGGGAATAATGTCTGGAAGGGTAATGCACCTATCTAGAAGTCATGAGCAGATAAAACTTTGCCATAATTAACCAGTTCCAGCCATTCTTTCTTTGTATTACTCCAACAACACTTCAGTAAGTAACGACGTAGTTGACAGAGTAATATGGAGCTGCATTGCTGGCACAGTCTCATTAATCCATTTTTATTTAATTTCTAAAACAACATCGTTATCCATTTCTATCAATACAGGTCCATACAATTTGTATATTATATATGGCATATACCTGTATGTAAGTGCTATACAATTTGAGATGTGATTTTAGTTTATTTCGTATTAAACATGTTCTGTAAAAGAAAGGAAATATTATTCTGAAAAAGGAATCCTACATGGAAAAGAAATCATCAAATACTTGAGGAATCAGGAAATGATTTTATTGCTTACTGCAAAAGCTGGCAAATGCACAGTAGGGTTCTCTACTATTCAGAATTTCCAGGTAGACCCTGGGCAGCTTCTTAGTAAAGGTGCTAGGAAATTAAGGAACTGTGAAGTTTCACAGTGCCACTGAAAAGAGGAAAACCTGTGAGGACCTGATAGGTAAAATCAGCTTTGTAGTACCTCATCCTTGTCCTGTAGAAAAGACTTAAAGATTGAAGGGAATCCTATTGGTATGTTGAAGATAATTGGTCACCAGAGACAGATATTATATCTTTCAAAATGGTCCCACTTACTGATCTTGCTATACTTAAATTAAAAATCTCTAATTTAATAAAATTGCAGACTGCTGCATAAAATCCAACCCCTTGTCCACATTCAGTCACATATATTGAGTTCATTTCAGAAATGTTTTAAGTGCTTATTTTGATTTAGATTATTTTATTTATGATTTAGAAGATGTTCAGGTAAAATGAAATGTGCTTAGGATCGTTCATCTAATGTTTTTTTCCATTCCTGGAATCATCTTTTTGGTCACAAATTATTACGTTGTTTTTTGTCATATATCAACACCTAAATCAGTTAATTTCCTATTATAAGGTGTTTCCAAATTATGCATTTTTAAAGCCATATATTTGTTATTTTAATTTTTAGACACTTTGTGAATCAAAACAGTAAGTCTATTGAGTAGATATTTTAAGTATGTACAGGCACCAACAAGGCCTTAATTTGTTGACGAAGACACATATGCAACACACACTGGAAGATACATTGCATATTTATTTCTGAAGTACATACTGATGTATATACTATTGAGATGGAAATTTGTATTAATAAAAGGTTTAAAATAAGCTTTTAACTTAACATGTTTGGAGGCTAAACTTACCATCATCAGTACAAGGAATTATGTATGTACACCTTACTATATGCTCCTGAGCTTGCATTCTGCCTCTAATTTATATCATCACCCCTTCTTAAGTTTGAAGGCATGCCAAGCTTATATGCATGCACACCTTATACATGCATAGGGCATGTATGCATGCATATGTATATGATACACATGAAAATGATGTTGTAGAGCATGGAGTTTTGACATCTACACATAGCAAATATTCTCACTTTTAAAGGAAAACTCAAATGAATCACTGCAGCACCTAAATGTCCACTGTTTTCTGAACTTAGAAATCGCACTAACGGCCTGAAGTTACAGTGTGGGACTACACAGCGCTGACAGTGAAGCTGCTGGGAGGACACTCTCAGGTGTACACTGTGTCAGCCAAGGGACCCACAGATGTCTGCTGTGGCACGGGAAAGTTGTCTTTGAAAACAATTAACCCCCAGAAAATCACCATCAGTTTCCCTCCATGATGGTCCCTTACAGCCTCCTAATGGATTTTATTTCCTGTGAAGAGCCTGAGTTCACAGAGTTTTTCCCAGAAAAACATATTTGTTCCTTGCATTAATAATTCCAGGAATTCTGATACGTGAGACGAATAGGAAAGCATATGTAGTATTATAATGGAAAGCTGTTTTCAGGT
The DNA here is from genome assembly GCA_013399365.1 of Pampusana beccarii. Lineage (NCBI taxonomy): Eukaryota > Metazoa > Chordata > Aves > Columbiformes > Columbidae > Pampusana > Pampusana beccarii. The sequence goes on from VWYH01002063.1 coordinate 506,460, forward strand.
TCTATAAAATATGGATAGTTACGTATTTTATGACTACAGTTTTGTTTTCTGATATTTTCACATAGGTATAAAACCATTTCCTTTTGAAAACCTCTTTCTAAATTTTCTGTGTCTTAAGCTTCACAACTTTTATGAAGCAAGATATATATTCAGCTAAAAGCATGCCAAAGGTAAATCTTCAGGTATATCTGAATTCGGTGAAATTGCATATGAATTTTATTGACAGGATAGTAATACTAGTTGCGCTGTATATCTACTAAGGAAGCAGAGCATTTATTGACAATTTATTTTGTGAGCTTCTGATGGAGTGTTAAGGATGAGTATTTCTAGTCTGATGACAAAACCACTATGTCTGGTGCTGGAGAGTAAATGGAAGAAAGGAATGCAGGAGTTTCGGTTACAAATATACATTCAAGTAGATCAAGATTTACAGTCCAAAGTGTAGGGAGGAGGTAGTATCATCTGTTTGACAACAACTGTGTTTATATAATTCTACATCTCTTCCTATCCTTACCACTCTGCCTCCTCATCCTTTTTCAGTGTAATATACACAGTGCATCCTGCATTGCTTTAATTATAATGATATACACAAAGAAATACAGTCCTCTTTGCTTTCCTCACAGCTACAATTTCACTTATATTAAAATAACTATATTGGCATAGTTTATTGTCTTGTCTGAACCACTATATTAATGCATAAAGGCTCTATTAATGTAACTACATTATTAAATATACAAAAGTAAATATAAAATCCAGTAGGTAAAAGGCACAACATCACCATATTCAGACAAAGACAAACCTCAGGAATCGTTCTGAATTGATGCCTGTTTTGAAAGGAGGAGGAGGAAAGGTGGGAGGATGCAGGAATGTCTCTTGGTTTTGCACCAGTAAAAGAGGAGAGGCCATAACTCTCCAGCACTGTGGGCAAGTTGTTTGTGCTTGTATCAATAGAGCCAAATTTGGATTTTTGCCCCAAAATCAGTTAGCTTCCTCTAAACTGCCCACTAGTCTGAGCTATCACCCCAACCGTGGCCAGGTGATGCCAGGAGGGTTGGCAGCAGCCTGGGCACTGCTGGGCTCAGCAATACTAAGACACACGGGTGACAACAGGACAGCACCCACACCTGTGCTACAGCCCTACCTAGTTCACTACTATGAGTGTAACTTACTACTATAGAGGGGACAATAGTTACAAAAACTTACAGACAAAATTGCTTTATGTATAATTAAAATTACTTTAAAAATCATATAGTTTACCATCGTGTGAAGTTTTTTTTTTTTTTTTTTTAAATCAATGTAACCTAAATCAAAAGGATTTAGGGGAGATTCACATTGATTTATTTTGACTATCAAGCTGAGGGGCGAAAATTATATGCTTAGAATTATGCAGTGTCACTTGTTTAAAGTGCTTGCGTGGCAGATTGCATTGATTTAAACTAAGTCCATTTGAAAGCAAACCAGTTCAATGACCTTCTACATGGGTCATCTTATACTCCTGAATTCCTCTATAAATGACCAACATGTTTCTTCATTCCTAGCACACACTAGTTTGCTTGCACATCAAAAGAAGAGTGATTAGAATTTCACACGTTGCTGTTGCTACTTGTGCTTTCAGAAATGTGGTACCATTTGCAGCTGAAAAACATGTTACACTGTCCTCTTCACTGTATACGTAAGGAAGAATGAGATTCATCACATGTCCTCCAATTTTTATTTTAGTTTTCTTTTCAGAGTGTGGTTCATCTGAAACTATGCCTTCAGGAGTCCCTCAGGCTGCAGGTTGTTTTTCACTCTCTTAAGTCTGATGTTTTAACTTTGTGATGCACCACACCCAGTTATGTTTCTTGCACAAACTGACCGATGTAAACAGGCAGAGTTATCAGGACACTGACTAGCAAGCCTGGAAAGTCAAAATACAAAACCAATGCAGACATCAACCTGATTTCCTGAAGATGTAAACAGAAGAGATCACAAGAAGGAATAAAGCTTTCATCAACTAAAATGGGTTTCTTTCTTATATTGCTTTAATCATTGCTTTAATCATTTAATCTATTGCTTTAATCAACATTTCTCATCTTAAATTGCAAGAAAACAACTTTTGTTCAATTACCTACTTAGAAGCAGTGATAACAGGTTAAACAAGCATTGATTATCTTTCCTTAATGATAGATTATTTCATACATGCTACATTTTGCAGTGCTTTTTCTCGTCTCATTCAGTCCTAATGTTACAAAAGTCTACATCTTTCCAAGCTTAAACGAAAATTGTACTAAATATACTGAATGATTTACAGAATGACACAAAGATTTACTGAAAAAATGCCATGTGTTACATGTTTGACGTGCATCCCTTTATGTACACTGATTATCCGTACTTCTGTGCATATTAGAAAATGTAGGCAGTCATGCTGCAATCAAGAGCTGCACTAAAAAAGAAATCACAGTATGTAGTTAAGGAAAAAACATACTGCCCCTACTCTGGATGAAATACCTCTGAAAGTGTCCTTAATGCCTCCCAAATATTTTTTTCCATATACACATAGAAACACTCCCATGTCCCAGGATGAATAGAGAGCTTTTATGCAACAACCAGCAGAGCTTTGAGACACGTTTTTGAAAACACCACAGTAAAACAAGCCTAAAGACAAAGATTCATATCCTGCAACAGTTTTAAGATATTGCTGACGCTTCCCACCTGCCATGGCTACTTCAGGATGCTGCTCCCTCAGAGATTCCAGCACAACTGTTTGTGGGGCTGGGCTCTCAACCAAGTCAGGCTCAACTTTAAATCCAAACCAGCTGACTTATAAACTTTATAGCTTACAAAAAGAACAATTCTAATTTTCCTTGTTTATATTTTGGGTTTGGAAATCACAGAATCACAGAGTCACAGAATATTAGGCATTAGAAGGGACCTCTAAAGATCATCTGGTCCAATCCCCCTGCCGGAGCAGGAACACCTAGATGAGGTTACACAGGAAGGTGTCCAGGCGGGTTTTGAATGTGTCCAGAGAAGGAGACTCCACAGCCTCCCTGGGCAGCCTGTTCCAGTGCTCTGGCACTCTCATTGTGAAGAAGTTTCTTCTCATATTTTAGTGTAACCTTCTGCGTTCCAGTTTGTACCCATTGCCCCTTGTCTTATCATTGATTGCCACTAAGAAGAGCCTGGCTCCATCCTCGTGACAGTCACCCTTTACATATTTATAAACATCAATGTTGTTGCCCCTCAGTCTCCTCCAAGCCAAATAGACCCAGTTCCCTCAGCCTTTCCTCATACGGGAGATGCTCCACTCCATCATCTTCGTGGCTCTGCACTGGACTCTCTCCAGCAGTTNCCAACAGGTTGTTCCCCAATTTATACTGGAACCTGGGGTTGTTCCTGCCCAGATGCAGGACCCTACACTTTCCCTTCTTATATTTCATTAAATTTTTCGCCACCCAACTCTCCAGCCAGTCCGGGTCTCGCTGGATGGCAGCACAGCCTTCTGGCGTGTCAGCCACTCCTCCCAGCTTGGTGTCAACTTGGAAAACAGGAGGAGGAATTAAACCTATTTAAAACAGGTCTACCACTGAAAAATTGCATGTGAAACTACATTAAAGTCCTCACTTAAGAGCTAAAGTGCACAGCTAAGGACCAACTCTTAGAGAGATTTGGGCAGCTAGAGGCAAAATTTTCCAAAGTGCCACTAGGTATCTACTGACATTTTCAGGTTATTATGTACCTTTACAAAATCTGTCATGGTGTGGTAATGGAAGTGAGTGACACTGAAGCTCCCCACTCCATAGTTTTTGAAAAAAATAGTAAAATATATCCTATCTGCTTCAGTTTTAAATCAGGGCTGCATTTCTTGGCAAAGCTTGATTTTGATAGCTAGTTTGAAGTTCTGCCCTCACATTATGGAGTCAGTCTTAGTCTCATAGAAGCTGGCAGATGTTAGGCTTGTATCATCAGTTTGCCATAGTTAAAACTATGGCGTAAACAAGGAATACTCCCTAATGTCCAGTTGCCCTAATGAAAACAAACAAAAAACAAACAAAAAACTAATATAAAAATACATCAGTATTTCTGCAATAAAGCTCTTATTTCAGAGGGTTACTTTCAATAAGCTTGAGATACGCTGTTGCACATAAGTCCTTCAATTGTTGATATATTTACTGATGTACAAAATTAATAAAATATTGCTATTGGCACTGGGTATATTTAATGCAACATGTCTAGAATTTAAAGAAAACACACATCAGGAAGACTGATAGTATCTTAACCAGTTTGAAAGTTACTCAGGAAGTCTAGTATTTTAGCATGATCAGCAATGGGAAAAAAACCCACCAGTTCTGCTGGGCTTTTTATGCTAGACAAGATTGTGAAACTGCGCTTGAACCTCCTGAGCAGAGAATGTGGTTGTCATCCTCTCTTTGCAGTATACACTGGAGAGCAGTCTGAACCTCCTATATCTACAGTGCTCATTTAGGCCATTCCCTACATTAGCGAATAGAAACATAGAATCATTTTGGTTGGAAAAGATCTTTAAGAACATTGAGTTCAACCGTTGTGCCAGGGGAGGTTTAGATTGGATATCAGGAAAAACTTCACTGAACAGGTTGTCAGGCATTGGAACAGGCTGCCCAGGGAAGTGGTGGAATCACCATCCCTGGAGGTGTTTAAAAGATGAGTAGATGTGGTTCTTAGGCACGTGATTTAGAGGTGGACTTGACAGTGTTAGGTTAACAGTTGGACTCGATGATCTTAAAGGTCTTTTCCAACCAAAACGATTCTGCGATTCTGTGATGTTTCTGAGAGGACAGCATGTCAGGAATACCTGCTCCACAGGGCCTCCTTGCATGTCCCCCATGATGCTGCTAGCATTCACATGATGTCCAGCTTGTCAAGACAGGGCTGAGTTGGTGATTCCAGCCAGCATCCTCCATGAGCTGCTCTGTCGTTATGGAGGATGTCAGCCCCTAGGTCACCAATTGAAGACATACACGACATTCTCACATCCCTGTGATGGGTAGGGACTCTCTCCAGCTTCTCTGCCATCTCTCCGAGCCTGCGGTGCAGCCTAGTGTGAGTTGTTTGATACCATCCACTGGGATCAGACTGAAGCAGGTGTGACCCATGGTGTCAATAGCACCCCATGACAGGACCTACTGATGTGTCCATCTTCTGGTCTGCTTCTCCTGGGTAGGCATGGCTCCTGGACCTCTGGAGATCCAAGCAGCCTTCCAGAAGGCATGGCACAGACAAATGTACTTGGGCCACAATAGTTCAGCTCAGCACAGGGCTGAGAAAAAAGATCCTACCATCATTACAGCCACAAGACATAGACTGTCTTCTGTGGGGGAGTATAAATCTGTGTGAAATAAAGCATGCTGTCAGATGGGTGACATAAGTAATTGAACCACATAAAAAATGTATTGTACTATTAGTCAGAAAAATTATTCTGACTCCTGTGTTTAGACAAACATGTTTAATCATGAAATGTACTTCTGTGTGGTCGTCCATTACTAATGTCAAAAATGAAAGACTGAAGAAGTTAAACAATTCGTTCTTTTATTTGACAACTTTGAATTACTTAGTTTCTCTGCTTAAGAAAATTAATAACAAATTAATCAGCTCCTATATATACATTCTGTATTAATTACCCACTGGTGCTACTTTGGAAGGTACTTCTGTTCATAGTGTTACACTAAACAGAGCAAATCATGTCTTTTACTTTATGCAGTTGCATTCTAAAGTCATCTTCATAACCTTTTCTAAGTCTCTGCTTCAAGTGATTCCTGAATTTATGAAGTTTATGAGTTTGGAGCACTTTCAAAACTCTTAATACACGTATTTATCTACATATTAATTTAAAAATGTTGTGAGGTCTTCAGCTCCTGAAATCTTGACTTCTGGATTCTGTGAGGTTTAAAAAAAGCTTCTGTTGACTTCACCGACTAGAGAAATTCTGACTTAGCAGAATTTGTAGAATATATCAGAGCGTAGGGAATAAAAATGTTATTTTTACAAAAAATGGTTTTGAGTCTTAGAATGTACCTTGTGCTGGTGTATTCTTTCTTTCAACTTCACTATTTGTTTTAGCATACAAACTGCAATACACTAGTTATACATGTCAGTATATAATATATGTACAAGCTCCTTTACATGTCTAGCTTAGAACATTCAGTTACATGCAGATATAAAAATTTTCCCCCAAAGCTGTTATGTCTTGTTTGGGCAAAAGACAGAAAAGCTTTTCAATGGCATTTTTCTATCTTTCTATGTTTGTATTAAAATGGTTTGTACAACATTGTTTTATGTTTATCCTTGTTCCTATCTCATATAATTTCCAAACAGATTCCTTTGTGGTTGGGAATAGAATTGCAGCCATCATTTAAGAGCCAACAATGCAGGTTTCCAAGTCACAACATCCTTTCTTAATGGGTTGCAGAAGCAATACAATACAATAAATTAATTATGAGAAGTTACTTTTGGGAGTAGAACCCAAAGTTTCCAGGAGCCAGCAGGGTATCTTTGTAGTATTCGATCAGTGCACACTTGTTTTCTTTCTGTTTCCCCTTTTTAGTCAGTATAACTGATAACCACTACATGGTGCAGTTTGATACACTCCTTCTTTATCTGTTGTGTATTTTGCAGCACCTTTGCACTTCTTTTAAAGCCCAGAAAGAATCAAAACCAGAAATAACTAAAAGTATGACTAGTTCTTTTAATATCCGTGTAAGTTTTGTTAGCTTTTCAGACAGGGTGCAACCAGAGAACGAGGATTTGGATAGCTGTTTTTTTCAGAGTTCAGTGCTGTTTTATTAGTACTGCAAATTGCATTTCACATCACCTTGGTTTTGAACAGGTTTTCATTGTATGTAATTTTTTTTATTATTATTCAGAGGTTGACCCTTAGTAATTAACAGTAATTTTCTGCTAACTAGCACATCAGCTTCATTAACTCAGGTGGAATTTATGCTAGCTCTTTTACTTAACCTGGACCTTATCCTGCTAGCACAAAAGTAAAATCAGTTTCCTTAACTGGGTTTATTATATAGCAAAACCAAAAGGCAAAGTTTCTTTCATTTTACAACTATGCAAGCATAAAAGATATTGTTTTAAAGAGATTAATATTGAATATCACGAAAAAGTGCCATTCCATAGGTAATGTAAAACTGGAAAGAAGGCAAGTTGATTTTCAGGTTCCAGCAAGGCCTGCAGGGGAAAATGCGTGAGGACTGAAGAAGACAAACAAAAATACGCATTACAAGTAATGTAATGATTACATTTAGAAATTAGAATTAGAAATGTTTCAAGTGAGAGTTACTTGTTTAGTTTCCTGGAAACCAATACCTAAGGAGTAACAGTGTACATGGTTAAAATAAGTATCAGAGCAAATTATCCAGTAACTAGGTGAAAAGAAGGAGACGCCTGTGTCTCAGCCACTGTTGTGTTTCAAAGTATTCATGGCTCAGATCTATTTGCTGCTCATCACGTTCACTGGTAGCTGTTGCATTAACACAGAATTTACTCTTGTGTTTACATTCTATTTTGGTTCAACTACTGTATTTCTCACTGTCTTTCTTGATATGTTTCAAAGGATTCTAATTATATCCACATATCTCTAGGTATTTTTTTTTCCGAAGTTGTTTCATCTCATGCCAAAGTGGTGTTTACATTGTACTCTATTTTGGTAGCTACTTCATGCAGGCAGTTCAGATTCTTTCAAATGGTTCTAAAGCTGAATCTTCTGCTCCTGCTGTCAGCTGGTGTATATGACCATATTTCCACTGACTTTGATGGGTTATAGCAATTTTTGGCAGCTGACAGCAGCAGCTTTTCTATATTGAAAAATACTGTTGATTTATAAGAGAATCTCAATTCCCCAGTGCTTACAAAATTGAGTTATCCCTCTGAAACTAATTCAGTGCTCACTAAAATAGCATTACCATTGCAAAAAATTCTATCTGTTCAGGAACAAGTAAGGACAAATAAAATGGTTAACTGTAAGGTGTAGTTTTCATCTGGTTTTAATGGTACAAAGAGTACTTTCAAAGTAAACATAAATAACTTCTTAAAGTGACTTGTTCTGTTTATCTTTTAACAATACAAATTGATTAGAATTATTGTCTAGCATACTTAATAGCCTGATTTTTGCCTAATCTGCTGAAAAGTATAATGATCAGTTGCACTGATAATAGCAGCTTGGTGTATATAAAATGAGAATGATGGTGTATATAAGATGAAAACATCAGTCTATGAAATTCCTATTCTGATATCTTCTGTAACCCAGCATATCAAACACCACAAGTCAACTTGTGCATCAGTTTGGATTTGGGTACTTAACTGTATCTGTTCCTTTTATTTTCAAGGAAAATTTTGGGAGCTATATTATTGACACACACACAAAAAGAAACATTTAGAAAAACATGGCTGGAAAATAACCTCTAATTTAAAAACAAAACGCAGAATTTCAGTAATATAGTGTGTCATATTTTTGAGCACATATTGGGTCTGCATGGCAAGGGTTTGGTAGCAGAGGGGGCTACTGGAGTGGATTCTTTGAGAAGCTGCTAGAAGCTTCCCCCATGTTTGGTAGAGCCAGTGCCAGCTGGTTCCAAGACAGACCTGCTGCCGGCCAAGGCTGAGCCCATCGGCATTGGTGGCAGCACCTCTGGGATAACATATTTAAGAAGGGAAAAAACTGCTGTGCAATAGCAGCTGGGGTGAGGAGTGAGAATATGTGAGAGAAACAGTTCTGCAGACACCAAGGCCAATGGAGAAGGAGGAGGAGGAGGAGGTGATCCACGTACTGGAGTAGAGATTCTCCTGCAGCCCATAAAGGAGACCACGGTAAGGCCGGCTATTGCCCTGCAGCCCATAGAGGCCCACAGTGGAGCAGGTTTGCTGGCAGGACTTGTGACCCCATGGGGAACCCACACTGGAGAAGTCTGTCCCTGAAGGATGCACCCCATGGAAAGGACCTACGCTGGAGCAGTTCACGAAGAACTGCAGCCCATGGGAAGGACCCACACTGGAGAAGTTTATGGAGGACTGTCTCCCATGGGAGGGACCCCATGCTGGAGCAGGGGCAGAGAGCAAGGAGGAAGGAGCAGCAGAGAAAACATGTGATAAACTGACCACAACTCCCATTCCCCCTCTCCCTGTGCCTCTTGTGGGGAGAAGGTGGAGGAAAATCAGGAGTGAACTTGAGCCTGGGAAGAAAAGAGGGGTGGGGGAGAGGTGTTTTAAGATTGAAGCTTTATTTCTCATTACTCTGATTTGGTTAGTAATAATTAGATTAATTTCCCCAAGTTGAGTCTGTTTTGCCTGTTACAGTCATGGGTGAGTGATCTCTCCCTGTCCTTATCTTGACCCATGAGCCTTTCATGTTTTCTCTCATTTACCCAGCTGAGGAGGGAAGTGATAGAGCAGCTTTGGTGGGTACCTGGTGTCCAGCAAGGGCCAACCTACCACAGAGATCTTCTGCACCAAAATTTTTTTTATTTCCAAATGAACTTTTAAAATTAAAATAATATTTACTGAAAATTCTTAAATCTCAAAATCAAAAATAACAGTTTATGTAATTTTTTTTTTCATTTTTGTTTCACAGAGAATTATATAATATGTTTATTTTTTAAAGCTGGACATCCTGATTCTACCCATCTCTATGTTCAAATACAGATTATCTATCTGAATTATGCTTATTTGTATAAGTTGTGCTGCGTATCTGCAAATACCTAAAAGACTTGTCCTCTGAGCTACTGCCAGTGTGAAACAAATTTTCATGAACAGCACAGCTTGATAATTCTGGCAAGAGCATCTTGACAGTAGCTGGTGTCCTTTCTTCAGTAGACTAGTACTGAGCACTTTTCATACTATTTTACTATTTCACCCTTTGAGATCTGTGAGCCAGCCAACAGCAAGTGATTCTGAAACAGGTAAATTCCCTGTTTTTCAATCAGCGTTTGCTCCCACTAATAGTACCAGTGACCTCCCAAAGGCTCCCTTAGGTGGTAGAGGTCTTTCCTCTGTAAAAGTTCATTAAATGCTCTAGGACAAAGCACTTGGCAGCAAACAAAACAAATTAAGCAGGTAAAATACTGCAGCTGATAAATGTTTATGGAAACTGCAGGTGTCTGCTTACCTTTTGCCTGAGTATTCCCACTTCTGTCTTATCCAGACCCATTTCTGCAAACCTCTGTAGCAGAATAAAGTCTGCAGTGTTTTATGAAAAGTGAATATGAACTATATTTAGACAGTCCCATAAGTAACAGTCAACAGCACAATGTAGTATGAGCATGCACGTAAAACACTAGGGAACCATAAAGCCTGCACCATAGTTTGCAGGCAGAGCTTCAGTGTGTACGCTAAAAATATCGCAGTGAAACACTATTAAAAAATTGGTATTTATTGTGGGTGCCTACCAACCATAAATATCTTCACTATGCAGAATAACAGAAGAATAAAAGATGTTCACCTTTTTATTGCAGGGAGAACACTGCAATAGGTCGATAAGGAGGTAGATAAGGAGATTTATAACTCCTGAAAGGTAACTATAACAATTTACATTCCTCTTCCTCTGGGAAAGCAACTACTAGGTCGGGTGGTTTCTGTAATTATAATCGTTAAGTATTGCGGGACTGCAGCTGAAAGGGAGAGTTGGGGGGAACAGTTTTTCATATCTCCTTGCACAGCCAGCTCTTCCACCACTGGGATTCAAGTCGTCTCATGCTCTGCAAGCCACTCCTGCAGTGCTGCCTGACGTCCATCCTGGCTTTCTTGGCCATGTCTTGCCTCGTTCCTCTTGCTTGTTTAGTCACTGCTAGGGATGGACTCTCAGGCCACTCTGTGCCCCATGAGCCGTTCCGGAGGTGGGGTTCTTGCTCCACTGTTTGCTGGCACAAGCCGTACTTGTCTCTGTTGAGTGACCCTGCCTGCTGAGTGTCCCAGGGCTATCGGTCTGCTTCTGCTCTGCTAGCTATGCATCACAACCTCCCTCGTCCTGCCAGCTGTTCCTCCCTGCCCTCCATGCTCCACTACTTCCTGAAGCAGAAATTATTTCCATTTCAATGGATGTGCAAATACTGGGTTTGACCTTTGAGAAGAATCCTAGTTCGAAAAACAACCTTAAAGGTGCAACTTTTCCCAGTAAGAAGATTCAAGTGCTAGCGTGACGTTTTGTTTACTGATTTTTTTTTTCCTGTGCATGTTCATACCCATTGAATGTAACCCAGCCAGAGCAATAACTTTATTAATTGTCTGTTGGTTAAGCAGTTTAGTTGTTGAGCAGTAGGCAATACAACTACATTAAGGCCTTCAGGCTGAGGAGCGTGTTCTTTCTTTTCTAAGTTTCCATCTCAAAAATGTGATGCGCTGGTGGTACAAGTGTGACTGCTATCAGGTTTGTGGTATCAGAGAACCAAACTCTTACTGAGTGTGCCCTAAATTTACTCAGTTCCTGGCGGTAGCACCTATTGAGTGGTATCTCCACAGTGCACAAGAGCTGTCCAAGTTCAGTTTCCCAACAAACTGTTCTGTTCCCAAGATGTGGTTTTGACAAATGGCCAACTTTCATCTCAAACGCCAAAACAGGTCAATGCCTCAAAGGCAGACAGCAACCAGCTTAGTCATAATTCCACTTGCTCTCCTCAGATATGGGTAGATATGTGTTTAGAGATGAATGTGTCACAAATCTCCACCTTTCAACGCTCTTCTTCCCCTGAGCAAGTCCAACCCTTAAGAAGTGGAACACAAGTCAAGGTTTGGCAGAAATACAGACTGAAAAAATTTAAAAGGCAGTTGAGATACTGTTTTTGTTAACTAGCAATAGTTTAAATACACCTATAATATATATAGCTCACATACCATCCAGAATCAAAGAATTATCTTAAGCAAAATCCCTAGTTAAATTTGTATTGACTTTTACTATAACAGGTAATATATTATGGAATTTAACAAACCCATATTGAAAGTCCATAGTTAAAGCCTGGGCAATTGAGCTTTAATAATGAGATAAAGAGGTTGTATTCCATCCAGACAAGAGTAAACTAGATCTTCTTCCTTTTATTCCAATGGAAGCATCGTAAAGCAAGTTACTTAAGAATAATTGAGCTTGTGGCACATTAAGATGAAAATCTTTATGGCTAATGAACTAAAACACAATAAATAAAAGTACTTAATTTCATTTTTAGCATAAAAATTCTTACTATGCGTGTTTGGTTTTGACAGCCTATTTTAACTACTTAATTTAGTATTGTTAGTAAAGATACAATGGCTATGTATGGCCAACAGACAAATATTTTCTCTTTCAGCTGTTAAATAAATAGGTCCATCTTTCTTTTGTGTCTCTTTTGAGATAATTAAAATGGTAGGAGGCATTTGTCTGGTTCTAATGTTCATGGTTATATGCATTGTTGCTAATTAATAGCATTAAGTGTCTGAGCAGTAGAATTGCCCCTCCAGTGCAAAACAAACAGAACTCTAAAATCACTAAATCAGGGCATTGAACACATCCCAGCAAAATGAGAATAACAAGCAGAAGCTGCTGTTCTTCTATTGTGAAGATTTTTTTCTATAAAATAGACTTTTGATTACTGGGGATATAAATTTGTAGGACTATGTTCCAGCGTAGTGGTCTCAGTGGTTTACTTAGCATGCTACATTAGTAGGAAGAAAGCAATACGAGCTGTTTTCAGAGAGGTGGAACTGGCTAGAATGCTCCCAGGTGGATTAGAGACAAGGAGCTACCAAAATCAGATTTATAGGGCTAAATTAGATGTCACAACATAAGGCAACAAGTGAGACCTGTGCTCAGCAACTAAAACCAGGAGCCACACCTATTAGCTGTAGGTAATGTTCACAGTAATAGACAATTTACAGCAATAATAAAGGGAAAAAATAAAAAGGAGTGTTAAGTGCTGTAGAAAACCAACTCATTAAGTAGAATATGATTCATTACTGAAGAGCCAATTTTCATTTTAATTTTCACTCCAAATTTAAAGAACTGTAACAAAACATTCATCTTCAATCTCAAACTTACCATTTTGAATATTTAGATTTATACAAATGTGTCCTTGCCATTTTTTTCATTTACTATTTGTAAGTGCACATTTAATTTTGTGTCTTCTGAGTAGAGAAAAATGAAAAACAAAGCTCTTCAGAGAGCTAGGTCTCTCCTTCCTTCAAGCTACTTCCACAGTAGTTTTGTCTAAAAGAGAGTTCTCAGCAAAAGGCCTCTGGAATTCCTGGTGCTTTTGCTATTAAATTTCAGGTATATTATCTAAAAGAAATTGATTGTGACTGCTGTGGCAGACTATGGACATCAAAGAACTATCAACACAAAGTCTTAATGTAACAAATATTAGAACAAGTTTAATGTACTTGCCTTGTGAAGTTTCATTGGGACCGTTGCTTTCAAAATTAATTGGGAGTTCTGAGATATGTTGCAGCTCAGATGCACAGATAAAAATTGCCTATTTGAAAACCTGATTAAAATAACCTAAATCCTTTCTTGTTCTTCCACTTCTTTCTCAAAAATCTTTTATTACCTCTACCTCAAGATTCCCAGTTAGGATACTTTACCAAATATTATCAAAGCTACGCACTTCAAGTGGCTCATCAGCTTCTCTCTTCTGAAGTCATCAGTATAAATTCCAAGAGCAAGCCTGTGTATTTTAAGAACCAGATAATTCAAAAAGCATAAACAACTTTCAACCAGATGCCAGATGTAATCATTAGAACAGCCAGATCCTTCCAGAGAAAGTACACTTACCAGCAACGTAACCAAGGCTCTTTTTTAAGAACCTGTTGATTTTTTTTATTTCTACAGCAATATATTCTCAAGTTAAGGCATCAGTACCACCTTTTATTTCTTGTTAATTACATATTTATCTATGAGAGCCAGTTTCCCACAAAGACTATACAGTTTGGATTGTATCTGTTGCTCAGAGGGAACATTTCTTGTCTCTCATAAAGCACTGTTTAAGTGCACAAACAGATTTCTGTGGCTTTCCCTATGGACCAATGTCTATCACACAGCAACATCTGCTAAGGAATATGCTGCAAAGCTATCTTCATATTTTCCTTCTCTTCCTGGAGATAAATTTGTCCGCTTCTGGGAAATGCATCCAACATCTTCACAATCACTGTTACACTCACAATAAACATTCGAAAATGTCACATTACAAACAGGCAACTGGCAGGTATTTTGTACAATACCCTGACCAATATAATAGAAATGGAGACAGTACTGAATATAAATTCCCTGTGATTTGCAAGTAGAGTTTAGCAGGAACAACCTCAGAGCAGATTTCTTAAAAGTTCTAGTCCTATTAAATGCAGCATTAGAAGCTCGAAGTCTTTAGTATCTAGAAAATGTCATTACCTTGTAAAACGAATGGCAATCCAGATGTAAAAAAACCAACCAACCAAACAAACAAAAAAAAAACCACCACGAAGAAAACAAAACAAAACCCCAAAACAAAACAAAACACCCCCCAAAAAACAACAACAACAAAACCAACCAACCAAAGCCCTAACCAAACCAAACAAAAAAGAAACCAAAACAAACCAACCAGCCAAACAAAAAATACAAACACACACACACACACACAAAACAACAAAAACAACAAACCACCGCAGTGGAATTAAACTAATATGGCTCCTTGTCTTGTTGTTTGGGTTTTTTTGTTTTGCATATTGAGCAGCCCTCAACACAGTTACAGTAGTGAAAGCCACTTTTTCATCTTCTTTAAAGACAGCTGGTATTGTGTACCTTGAATGTTCAGTATAGAATTATTTGTCAGAACTCAGTTCTTTTTTTCCTGTGCACCACTTCTGTAATTCCAGTGTCCTCAAGGGAGTTTTTTGTGTTATACACACATTTATGGGAGCAAAGAGAATTCTGATTTCCGAGTGCTTGCTGTTACAAGATAGATTTGTTTGCAATTGTTTCTGTACTTCAAACAAGCATTTCTCTCCACATACTGAGAATTCACTCTCGACAGGAAAATAACTATAGGTTGGGTTTGGCATTTGCAATAAACGTTTCAGAGTTTTGAAACTTCAATCATCTGTAGAAGTATTAAAGCTGTTAAATGAGCTTACATGCAACATAAGAGAGCAAGTTGTTTTACAGCAATAGCTACTATGTGAATTAATGCACTAATGAGTGTATATATGTACTGTTTTCCAGTGCATCTACCTTCTTTGTGGACATTAAAGGAAGACACAAGCCATGAGCTACAATATTTTCATATAAAACCATGTTTTGCATGGTTATTTGACACCTAATACCTCATAAAGTGGAGAGTAATGAAAAATAACTGCTAAGACTCAAAGCACTATAAGCAAAAAATCATAATTTCATATGTATGTTATATATTTAAGCTTGTATCTTTAAGAAAACATTGAGCTGAATCTTCTCTGACCATAGCCAAGTCATTTCTGAGTAGATGTTTAATGGACGATTCATAGCCCAAGAGCCAGCTATCTAAAGACCCAAGTTCAGTCTGTGAATTGGGGAGACAGATCTGCTCTCCTATGATTCTTCTGATCATGAAGTTCACATGATGGCTGCTAATAAAATGTTCTTAACTGAGAGGACTGAATCAAGCAAAGCTCAACAAAACCAAAAGAGTTCAGTGATTACTTACATTACAGGGTTCTGAAAAAAATATGATCTGTGAGGTCTAGTGATTTTAACTGGAGTTTACTGGAAAAAATAATCTTTTAAAAGAGGGAAGAAACATAATATGACAGTCATAGACTTAACATCCTGTAGTCCGATTTAAATTTTGTGAAAGATATCAGAAAAAAATCATGAAAGAAAGAAAAAATACTATCTGTAGAAAAATAACACACACCAGAGGATATGCAGAATTAAATTATGCAGAATTAAATTATGCCAAATTAATCCAAGAAATAACTGGGTTAAAAAACAAACAAACAAACAAACAAACAAACAAACCACAATGCAGTGAATCCCTTCTATTTGAAGTAAAACATGGAAAATATTTCGTACTACTTTTTATATCTGAAATGTACATGGTATTATAAAAGTCATGCACTAGTTAAGGAAATACATTCAGAAGCAACTGCAAGTAATGCTAAAATCAGAATTTTCTTGATAGACTGAATATTAAGAGGATACAAGACCTTAAATTTACAAATCCCATTGAGCATGATGTCATGAGTTTCTAAGATTTAGGTAAAGGGAAAAACTTCCAAATGAAAGAAGGTAAATCTAAAGTACTGTGCTTTGCAAAAAAAAAAAAAAAACCAAACAAAAATCTTCCTTGAGAAAACTTTTCAAGCACAAGAAGATATAGTCTTTGCAACATGAGCCTCTTGTTTGTGCCATCCGCTAAATCTGAAAAACTAGCAATAAAGACAGCAACTCAGTGAGACTAAACATGTAATCCAAATATAACAAGAGTATATCTTGTAAAAGAGACAATCTCCAATATAAATATAGAGCAAATATTGATAGAGTTATAGCAAACTGATTTGCAACGGGAGATACAGGCAAAATCTGGTGGTGTAGAAAAGCACAATCAATTATTTAAAAAATCAATTAATATTTATAATCATCATTTCTAAACAAGAAGGAGTAAAATAATTTCTTTATTGTCAATTCTGAAGGAACAAAATACTCTCTTTCCTCTTCAGAATATCCGGAGCAGAAATTGATATTTTTCTACACTGTACACCATGGTGACAGTCAAACTGAAATGTAATGAATGCAAGTTAAAAAAAAAAAGTCTAAAACCTTGTCATTTTACCTTTTCCACCTCCACTAATAGCAGTAACTTTTCAGGGCTTCATAAAGTGAAATAATTCAGGGCTATATACAGCATAGAAACATTCTGCTCATCTGCGTCTTTACTCCAGCTATATTCCCTTTCCTGTGCTCTGACAGATGAAGCAGATTTGTGTGTTTCAATATTGGCTTTGAACTATCAAAACAGAATTGATTTGGAAGTGAGGTCTCTCTGTCAATGGTTCAGTTGTGTCCCTGGCCAGATTCAAGAGGCAGCTTAACACACAACAGTAAGACCTCATATTTTTGTGTGTAAAACAACTTAACCCACTATTAAACAGGGCTATATTACTTTCAAGAAGTCCCTGGAAGGAATTTTACCTCTACCAGTTATTTCTTCAAGAATTTATATAAACTTCCTCGCCTGTATGGCATGTTCCTCCTAGTGCAGTATGTCTCATCTCCCATTTAAGGAAGTTATTGTGCTAACATAAGTATGCATGACAAAATGTGCAGAAAATGTGTAGAGAGCTGTTTTAAAGCAAGGAAAAGACAAAAATGAAAGATATAAATGGTTCTATTTGGGCCATTTTCTTCACTATTTTCCTGGAGTTTCATTTTTTAAATGACATGTTTGTGTTAAAACTGTATTAATCAAGAACTGGTCACTAAAATTCTAAAACCTCATTACTGGAGACTATTAAGCACTGAAATGCTTTATCTTACTGTTAACTTTATGACTGTGAAGAATCAAGATTAAAAAAATAGGTCCTAATAACTATTTAAAAACCTACCAGCAGCACAGCCAGCAACGAAAAACCAAAGCAAAAGTATCCTTTTGAGAGCTAAATATTTCCAAGGAACCACTCAAAATATAAATGGGAAGAAACGGTGACAGTATCCAACACCTGTTTGCAGCCAAGGTAAATTGAGCAAAAATCACGTTAGATGATCATCCAGAGACTGACAGGGCCACTCGCAAGGAGAAGACGCCAATGCGATCCTTTAATTGATTAAGGAATGCTTTGCATACAACTTTTCGTAAAAGCTATTACATTTCATTGCACCATATGGCAGTAAGGCAGAGCGCAACATATGGAAATCCAGTCAGGCAAAGAGAAACATTAAAGAAGGAACAGTAAGTGTGTGGTGGCATTGTCAATACCTGCATGTAAGGAATCATTTTGAGCTGCTTGCTGTCCATGCCAACCAGTACACAGCCAGGTTAGCGCTGCTCTTACAATTAATGGACTTTTTTGTACATCTGTCAAGTCCCAGTTTCTTGTGACACTCAACTGAGGCCCTTCATTGTCCCTGCTCTGAAGATGCTGATGGGAAGTTGTTTGATTGGGATATTTTGGTGTCATTTCCTCCTCCCCCATCTTTTCTCTCTGCTGTCTTCCTCTTCCTCTCCAGTGGTAGCTGCTGTTTATTCCTGCAGGAGTCTTATTCCCAGTCCCTATCCCCGCACTCATGCGCACTGAAGATTTGAGGCACTTCGAGCAAACACGTTTTAATGAATGTCTTTACATGTGATAATGCATGCTATTCTTTAAAGAATCTCAGCTTTCAAAGTGAACTGGTTACGTATTTTGCAGGTCTTCCCTGCTCACTCTCCAAATAAAATTGGGTTTTACTTTAAAATTACACTTGCAAATATTAAAGTCTCCACAACCAAATACTGCTGTTTGAATACCTGTGAATATAGATTTTATTGATGAAAATGGCAGAATTGTAATTGATACTATTAAGAATGTTTACTAGGATATTGGAAATAATATGTATTTGAGTCCATTTCTTGCAGGTATCCTTATTGAAACTGAACCCCATAAAACTGCAAAAACCCAGTTAGCAGACCCCTATGTAAGGTAAAAGTTGTTTTTATGTGTGGCAGCATTCTCTGCTGAGGGTAGTGCAAAGAATAAATATAATTTGTGTCACAATAGCGTTGAAAAGCCGAAAAGTCCATCAACAGCTGACAAAGCTTCAGTTCCCACTGAAGGATTTAATCATGCTCACTCACATGAAGGATGAAATATGGGAAAATTACATAATATATAAGCAACTGTCAGTGATGTCAAATGGAATGTATTGTCTCAATTCTCACATTTTTCCAATTCCTTTAAATACAGTTTTAACAAGAAAACAAAGAAAAATAGGAAGAATTAAGATGTAAGGAAAAATTATGTTGAAAAAGGACAATTTTGATAAATTGAACATAAAAAATAGCATAAAGTAATCAGATCATATATATCCTAATAAATCAAGAAAATGTGCTACTGGGGTTATTTTTGCAGTGAAAATTATACCTACCTGATTCATTCAAACATGTAAACATTTGAGCAGCAGAAATCATACCACAATGTGTGACAAAATAGAAAAATCTGGGTAATAGAAAGTGGTTAGGAAGGAGGGAAGCAATTGAGGGAGTGAGGGAGAGGAGAGAGGGAGCAAGCAGGGAGGAGGAAGGAAAAAATGATGGGAGGAACTGACAACTGGAGGGAGGGAAACAGATACCCAAGTACGGATCATTGATCCTGATAAACACTCCTTCTAGATTTGACTTCTTTAAAAGCAAAACATGAGCATGGGGCAAATCTTGACCAGATTTTTTAATCATAAAAATACCCATAGGTGGCGGAAGCCATATTTTTCCCATGTAGGATTTACAGGAACCACAATTCAAAGCCTGTTTCAACAGCCCAACCTATTCATTTTTACAATTTGGAGATTAGCCAGTTCCTAAGATTGAGTACTATATGCAGGGATTACCTCACCCACGTTGACAAGCAGCCAGCACTGTTGGTAAGAAGCCACTTCATGACTGCAAAATATTTTTAAGATGAAGAAGGAGAGTAACTTCAAGGCTGAAACAAGCAATTCCTTTTCTATATTGGCAGCACATAAGTACCTTAGTTTGAATTTTGGCCATGATGTTTGTGGCTTGAAAGGAGAAATTAATTGTCATTGACAGGTCCATGTTAAAGAAATGAAGGTGGAAATATGCAGGAATTATCAATAATTTCTGTACACTTCTGGTTTTCCACAAGCATTCAATGAGCTCTTTTTCAGGATCATGGCAAAATATGTACACACAGCAGCCATGTACACACATGATTGTCACACACGTATGTACAGGAAAGCTCATTTTGAGTAGAGGAAGCAATAACACTGATAGCAAGGGCTTTACCGTACCTCAAATAGTGAAATAAGAACTCAGGATTCATTATGCCTTTTTACTGATTTCTCTTCAGACTCCTCATCTTTCATTTATTTTGGTGAACAAATCAGTTAGATCAAAAGTAGTCCGGTTATGTTAGTCCAGGCTACAATTACAATTCCCATGTCTATAAATGGGATTGAGCTTCTGACTGACAATCATTAAAAAATAAAAATTAGTTCATGGAGTATTGGTAATTGGGGAATGGGAAGAAGTGAGACAGCTGCAACCCAAGAGAGCATTTATTTGTTCTCGAATCTCAGATGGGTTGCATTGGAGTCTGAAGGTAGCCTCCCAAGAGTGATTGCTTCTGGCTTTCTGAAGCTGGTGTGTCAGCTTCGCCTGGCTGGGTTCTGGCCAACCATCTGTCAAGAAAGCTTGCCTTGTTTAGCCTAGCAAAACAAAAGCTGAGAGGGAATACAGTCACTTGCTAGAAACACTTTGGGGATAAACAAGGCAGAGGAATAAGAACTATTTAATCTAAGGGACAATGGTGGTATAAAAACAAATGGAAACAAACTGTCCATGAATAAATTTTGATTAGAATTTAGAAGGCCTCCTATAGAAGTAAAGTTCTGGAATAGCCTTCTTATGGCTGTAATGAGAGTTAACTTCAGGATTTTCAAGCTTGGAGTTTACTCCATTTACGCAAATAATTTTATTATATTGTCTGCAAAACCAAAGTAAAATGCAGGGGCTTCCTTCTAGTCTGTTCTTTCAATAACATTGGTTACAAATGCAAGATTATCAAAGAAAGGTAAGTTCTCAAAATAATGACGGCTACTCAGTACCGAAATATTCACCACTGATGATTACCTCCATTTATACTGCCACAAAGCTGTTGGCTTTCCTAAGCCATATAAATACTAGTTTCATAAGACCATTATCTGGATGCACTTCTGAACATGCAGCTTTGAACTTTGCATAATCTGTTTGTTTTAGCACAAATTCTGGGGAGTGGCTGAAGCAAGCTGAAATTACTTTGGCTGCAAGTATGAACTGTGTCAGGTAAGTGGCATTCCAGTTCTTGCATGATGGGTGATGCTGTTGCAAGTAACTAAATACCACCTTTAATGCAGACCCTGTGGGGCTTTAGAGGAGCTTCTGTGTCATATGACCAAGAAATATATGCAGCATGATCCAAAGCAATGACTATGAGGAACTGAAGTGAAGTTGTCCGTTCCATTAATTCCTAGGTAAACCCTAACTCAACTATATGAAACCTTGATTCGACTCAATAGGTAAATCCATGCTTGGACAAATCTGCAATTAAGGCAGAACTCCAGGACTCTCCTTACAGAAGTTGACTTTGGCAAGGCTGCTGGTAGCTTCACATTGCAGAACTGCATGCACCTGCTAGTTCTGTGCTGTAGCAATAGTGTTGTTCTGGTAAAGGTTGCTGCTGCTTCTAGAATTTAACAAGGATTTGAGATTATGGCAGCTAAAAAAATGTGCTTCTTCATTGTTAATATTGAATTATAGCATTTGTGTTATTTATATTATATCTGTATCCCTCTTACTTTCTGTACGTTTCCAGAGGTTTCTCTTGTTCTTTGGTGCTTAGTGTTGAAGAAAAGAACTCAGCACGCAGGTAGCTGCACACGAAATCACTGTGCAAAAATCAGAGGATAAAACCAACATCTCAGCTTAAGAAACAATGTTATTAATCCAGCAGCCATACTGTTTTTCTTCAGAAATCTTCTGTTATAATATTAATCTGAATTATCTAGGATCAGCCTTATGTCTATATTTCACTTTACCTCTGCATGTTTTGTTATATTTCTCAAACAGATATGTAAAAATACAAGTTGGTTTATTGCTACTGGGAGTTTCAACCTCTGAACTCCAAAGCTTAATTTCCGAATGTGTCACATCCAGTTATGATTTCCTGTATTTATTACAGAACAGAATCACTGCTGTTGAATCATATATATTAATAACTTATATTGACAGGACATGACTCTAATACATGAGCTATGGTGACACTACCTTAACTTAAAGTTTATGGTGAAAACTTACTATGAAGCTGATTATTTCCAGACCTCACTAAATCATTATATGTATCACATACACACACACACATACATATGTTGTATGTGTGTATATATAAATCCAAGTAAGTATGCATACTATATTTGTGTACAAGTATATCTAGGAACATAACACCCCTGACACCAAGAAATGCAATCAAAAACCAAAATAACCAAGGAATAAAAAGTCGTACCAAATTCCTCCACTTGATAAGCTGCATCATTTACTCCTACACATCTTATCTCCATTCTGGGAGACCCTGAATGCAGAATTGGTTTGGTGAATAAAAATGGCTGATTATAAACATATTATATCATATCTACACTTATTTTACAGTATGTCACCTATGTTAAAGGTGAAAAAAGGAAAACTACAATACTTTGTTTAGGGAAATATAAACAGGCATATTTAAAGATCATTTAAAACACACTAGTTTTCAAATTCCTCACTGAAAAAATCCAGTTTACTTAAAATTTAGGAATTCAAACAACACACATTCAAACAGAACAATCACATTCCTCAAAGAAACATAAAATGGCTTTCCACGCACAGGACAAACATCACCCTGGGGGAAAGCATGGACATTACTGGGTAGTTTGGAATATCTACTTCCAGTTGCCAGCCTTCTCCAGAAGATACTCTGGGTGGATTTTCTTTGCCTTGGAGAACATGATAACAGATGCAGACACGAGTCTTGCCTGTCCTTGGCATGGGCTAGAGCAGGAGAGAAGGGAGTTTTACGATTAGTGATGAATGTCTGAAACAGTACAAAGATTTGGGGTGCTATGATACAAAGAAGGTATATTTGTGTCCATAGAGGGGTTGAGGAAGTCAGATGTATGTAATGAACTTATTTGTGATCAGTTTCTGTGATCTTTTATATAGGAATCTTGCATGAGCTTCCTATGAGAAAAAAAAACAACTTCTTTTTTATTTACTCAGTGTGGAGGTATGGAAAAACAGAAGACTTGGAACTTCCATGAGATTAAAAAACCAAAGCGTTCTTCATTTGTTTAAACACTGTTTTATACCTATCGTTTGCAAACTCTTGTTCTGATCCTGAAAAGGCTTTTCCATAGAAAAAACTTACAGCTGACTATATTTCTTCTCCTACTTCACTTATTGTGACAGTCATCCTGTATGGTTACATTTCATGTACACGTAACACTATTCTTGAAGGCAACAGCAGCCACCAGTTAGATACTGATGCAGACAACACTGAATGTAGAGAGAAAATGATGGCCAGCATTTCCTGAGTCAACCTTACCTCTTAATGGAAACTTGTAATAACTCTTCAGAATTTCAGTTTAAGCCAATGTTTCTCTTTAGTTATCAAATCAGATATACTCTAGAAAAGTCTTCATCTGCTGTACTACTAATAATAATTACTTTTATAGCTGGCAGGCAAAAGTTACATTGCTGACACCAGTAATACTCCAGTTAGAACTTCTAGAATAAAGATGATGAATTAGAGTCTGACCAAAACACTTCCAGATATCAGTAACTCAGTCCAGCATGACTGTTTCTCATCACACTCAAGATGTTTGCTGTTGACTTTCATCAGTGAGTCAAAAACATGCTTTAATTAAGCACTGTGGACCTCATATGAGCTATTATACATGTAGAGTTGGAAGGTGGGTTCACTGATGGCTTCATATTCGAACATAAGTGAACTTGAGTTTACCTATAGGTTTTATTTTTGGAAATACAGGGAAATAACTTTTTTGTGTTAATTAACACACAGCTATCTGAACGGATTATTAATATTTAAAACATCAGATAGAAAACAGGTGCTTAATGGAGCTAAAGGTGCTGTGTGGAGTCAGCTAAAAACATCTGACATTTCAAAGTGACTGATGAAAAGGTCAAAATAATCTTTAGCACTGTTATGTGAATCCTGCTTCTACCTATCTGTGGATCTCACAAAAATGCTCTCATTTTCGTGTGGTGGTGAGATGCTGCTGATAGTCCAAGCTTCGGAGAACATGTTCTTTGTTAATTAATACCAATGTTTTTGCTTGCACCGTCATTATGGAGTGAAAAAATGCTGACACTGCATAAAGTGTAATAGAAAGTCTTTTACTTTTTGCACAGAAATTCAGTATTATGAAACAATCCAGACACAGAAGTGAGAACACATGACTCTCACTAAAGATGCTTACCAACTCCACTGTCAGGGAGTTGTGGGGATTGGGGGTCCCTCAGCCTGCCCACACCCCAGGACCCCATGTCAGCCCTACCAGAGCCATCAGCCCCTGCCCCAGTGATGCTGCAGGAAGGCCGGTCTCCAGCTCCCCACAGCCCTGCCCTGCCTCGCCATGGGCCCTGCTGAGTTGAGCCAACCCATGGCTCCATGTCCCAGCCTGGCCTTAGCTCCTCACCACCCCCACGGCCTTGCCCAACCGTCCCGGGGCCATGTCTGTCCCGGCTGGGCCTTGGACCCAACCCATCACCTTGATAGTGTCTTATCATCTGGGCCGTTGGTTGGCTCTGGCCATGATGTCTGTGTCTGCCCCGCTCCCTCACTCAGCTGTGAGGCTGAACCCTGGATTCGAGCCCCTGCCCAGTTGACACAGGGACTCCTGGGCTCTTCGCACCCCATCCCTGCTCTGGCTGCTCCCTGACAGCCATGTCCTCTCCCTAGCCCAAGCTGTGTAGCAAAATCCAGAAAATGTACTGCTTGGCAGGTCTTATTTTTAAACAGAGGAGATATTTTATGTGGTCATTAAATAGTTAAGAGAGTTTTCATTCTACATTCAGTTTAATCCATATGTACAAGCTACATACACACAAGAAACTGGAAGGGACAAATGCCGTTGCTCAGCAACAAGAAACTGGCAAAAGCTCAAATACTCCACATTTTCAACAGACAATGGCTCTCCGAGCCCAGCAATCAATAGCATTTGATGCAAAGGAAATGCCCAGTTTACCACACTTGCCATCTAATAACACCTCAAGTGTATTTGTGGCTGTCATACATAAAAACATATCTGAACTCCGGCTGTTTGAATAATGTATTGAAAATTTCACCCTTTTTTTGCTTGAAAGCCAGTTATAAAAAATGAGTTTGCTATTTGTAGGTATTCAGTGAATGATTTATGGAAACAAATGTCACTCTATAGGTTATTCAAGAGATTCAGTTTAACTATTTGCGAGTCAGGCTGCTCGAAGACGTCTCAAGTTCATAACAAAAATAAAATCTGAGTTATATCTCCTTCTTTGTTCCAACAGCCTCTTCCTCCATGGTTCTTTATATCTCTTGTTTTTATGCATACACAAATAAATCCCACATTTTGTTTCTTCTGCTACAGCTGTCCTTTTCCTCTTCCTCCATATCGCTTTAGGCTTTTTCCTTCAACTTTTCTCTTGGCCCTTCCATAATTTCTCCTCTGCCCTTAGGGACCGCTAATATCTGCTTAGAAGCCAAATTTGCATTATCCCATGCCCGTATGCAGCAAACAGATCCTTTGAGGCAGCAAGTTTCTCGTTTGGCCCCTGGCAGAGGCCAGCACAGCCCCACAAGACACCGCAGAGGTGGAGGTGGGAAACCAGGTCATAGCACCAGCAGGGATGAGCTCTGGAGCATGGAAAGGTGCCGCTGCCAGGGCTGGGATACAGCACAGAAACACGCCTTACAGAATCTGAATTTCCTGCTGTTGAAATACTACGGTGATGAAAACTTCGTTACAGAATACAACTCATTGTCCTTCATTTTACTAATAAAAACTTAGGCATCATCTGCCTAACGCTCATCACCCAGATGCCACCAGAGACAATCACAGGAGAGAAGGGGAGGCATTGCTAGAAAGCATTCATCTGTCCTGCCTTAGACACCCCTTTCACAGAAGGACGACCCAGTGGTTGGTGCTGCCTGTTTTATTCAAGGGATATAGAGGGATCCTAAACAATTAACTTAGACAAGGTGCCTAAAATTAAGAAATTGAAAGTCAAATGAGATTAATCACTTCCAATTTTCAGAATTTCGCTAACAGTCCACAGGGTTTAATTAATTTTTCCATCTTATCACATAGTAGTACTTGAAAGACAGCATACATTTTAAAAAAAATCTCGAATTCAAAATGTTAATTAGTGGTGAATCAGAATTGCAGGTATTGAAAAAGATATTAGATATAGAGCTGAGAAGCAGTTCTTTCAGTGAGTTCTTTCCTCCTGGAAACACAATGGTGGAGAATGAGTTTTTGTAAAATCTTCCAGTGGTTAAATGCAGTTTCCTCATCTGATCTGAGACGTGCTGAAATTTCTGAGATACATTTGTGTTTCGATGCACAATATATATTTAATTTATTTTCATCCCAGAATAGTGGAGAAGATTATGCCAATGAAAGATGAAACACGGGAAAGCAGAAGGTTAGTCTTGCGGGAATTTTATTTAATGTTGTGTGTAGTATGGTTCTAACAAACATGTTAGTGTTTAAAAGCCTACCTTGTACCTTTTATCTCTGAAAAATGCAAGATTTACAAGCCATTCAACCTTTTTTATTGAATTATCATATTAGTGATATTATTATCCTGTTAAAATGAATTATATGTGGCCATAAGTAAAGCACATTTTGTTTTGTGGATAAACAGACTGCCAATGGTGAAAGAATATGTTTTAAAATTTGCTGCCTTAGTAAATTGCCTGGAAAGTGCAAATTACATGCAGGATGTAACCTATGTTAGCACTTCTCATGTATCCATTCTTTCTAAGATTAAACAAAAGTCCTGTTTCCTTCTTTTATAATGAAAAAAAAACCCAAAACATTCATATGCAAGACTTTGGGAACTTTTTGTTTCCTTTCACTGAGGCAAAATTATGTGTCTTGAAATACGTAGTTGTTTCCTACATGTGTCTTGTGATTTTGATCCTATATCACTGCCAGTATAACCTCCAAGAGGCTAGGTCACAAAGAACAGCTATAAAATAACCCTTTGATGTTATTTTTATTTGTTTTCTGGAATGTGTGCCTTTATGGGCTTTTTAAATCATATTTTGTAGTTTTTATCTGTTTCTATAAACACAGGATGCGTAACAAAGAAGACACACAGAAAAACCTTGCAGCTGAAACTCTTACTTAACTACACAAATCCAGGAGATGGCTCTGGAAAAGTAACGTATTTAAGCCACAGATTTGGCAAAGGTGTGATTTAGGAAAGCATTCAGACGTGTCCTTCAAGTAATCCTGCCTTTAGGTTTCAATGACAAAGAGTTAAAGTTGAGCATGATTTGAATCAGGATGAACAACTCAGAATAAAGTCAAAGTGAAGTCAAAGGAGAACCTTACAAGGCAAAATCCTGACTTCTCTGAAAGCAGCACAAAACTCTTACTGATATTAATTGCTTTTTCTTGTGCACTTGGTATATTTTTTCATTCATTTCTAAATAACCTAGCCTTTTTTAAAAAAGAATGAATGGAACAATTTTATTTTTGCACCATTGTTCCTATATTTTATCTGCTAATAATACCATTTGTATTTTCTTATAAAATACTATTCTTATGGACTGCACAAGACTACCTTCTAATGGATTTTTAGTTTATGGAAGTTACTTTTAAGATGCACAAATTGAAGTGGTTTATTGTATTATATCTATTCTTATCTACTTCATTTTTATGGCAATCATTAATTTAGTACCTGAGCAACTCACGTTATAGGCGTTTTCTAACAGCATCTTCGTGAACAATAGCAGTGAAATATAACAGTAATACCACTTAACAGTCCGAAAGTAAAGCAGAAAAAAATAAGTATCAGATTCAATAGAAGATTTAGGTACATTAAACAGTTATTATGTTAAGTACTAGAATAGTTGCTGGGAGAAGTCAGATACCTGATATGGCCAGTGCAATCTTGCCAGTGCAGTCAGCAAACAGCTCCCCAGACGGATCAGGAGGCAGAAGGCACAGATCCTAGCACAGCAACCAGAAAACAGAGGTGTGACTTTTGGCTAGAGTCCTCCTCTCAGAAATGCATCTGCCGTGTATTCAAAGTCCTTTTAATGAGAAGTGTGATCAGTCATAGGAGCAGAGCGTAAAAATTTTTGATTACGCGTTCACATGAGAACACCCAAACCGTCATGGTCCATCATGGTCCTGATGTCCATCCATTACCAACAGAAGAATAAGTTAATTGCTGCAGAATGCAAAGCTTCAACAAAGAAGTTGGAGGATATTTTCACCCAGCATCTAAAGAAGGTGTTAAATGACTTGCACAGAATGTATCTTAGTTTAGATTAGAATTAACTTAAGATGTTAGCTATATATCCAGTGCTCTAACCATTAATTTACTATATTCAGAAGCATTATCACATGGTGGTATGTTGTAAAAGGAAGAATTCATCATGACTGATTTTTAAGTAGCAGTAACTTTATTGGTTTGTAAGGTAGTGAAAACAAGCAACATTAAATTTGTTGAACGAGGTGGTTGAAGGAACTATCATCACTACAAATTTCAGAAAGCCAGTGCTCATGCCTGGACTTCAATTCCTTCTCTTCCTTCCTTTCTGTCATTTTTGGGGAGCTGTAGGTATCTATTTAAGTAGCAAGTTTTAGAATAATTTTAAAGAGTGTATGGATAAATCCCAGATCCATTATTCAAACAGCAATTGCAATAAACTAGATTTTGCTGGTAGTCTTGGTGAGAAGTCAATTAGAGTTGGGGGCTGGAAACAGAACTGGGATGTCCAGTGTTCACTTACAAAATTTCCTGTGACAACAAAAGTGAACAATTACTTGTCAAATCAACAAGAAAAGATAAACCGAAGTTAGGATTTGGGCTGCTTCCCTGATGATACAAGACACCTTCTTAACAAAGAAGTTGATCTAGATTATTACCAACGTAAAACACTGATGCTAATGAACTGTGGGAGTAGCCTAAAGTGCGGGATTTTTTTTTTTTTCAGAAGCCATTTATAGATATACTTAAGACCATGACTGTAAACTGGCTAGACTAATTGACCTAGAGGATTTTGCTGGGTTGATCCCACAAGATGGCTCTTTTAAACAAAATACATACTTGATTTTATTCTGGTGATTCATGTGTAGGAGACAGTGAATTGTGGGTTTTTTTAAGAGTCTTGCACACTAACCTTGTGGAAACAAAAGTTGAAGAATGTTTCAATCTTGGAATAGCTGTCAGTTAACCTTTAGAAAGGGATTAATTCTCAATGGTGGAAATCCTCAGGAGGTTGTGGAACAATAATTCCTGATCACTTGGATCAAATTCTGTTCTTACCACTTTCACTGGTAAATTTTGACTACATTCACTGGGATTATGATTTGTAATATTCTTCTGTAGGATATTTATTAACAAGCATTACTATGCTCCAACTATGCATGTAAATACTCAGTTATTCTTCAACAAAACTCCATATTGTTCCATCCTTTGCTCTGAAATTTTTACAAATAATTGTCTGTGTTAAGGAACATTAACAATGCCAAGAGTTATAGGAAAACTATGGGAGGCATCATCAGCTTCTTTCATTCAATTTCTCATAACTCTAGTTTCCATGACAACAAAGGAGGCAATTCCACAAATCCAGCAGCTCATTATTTGAGGCAGTTTGCTGTTTTCTCTGGAGAAGTGAGACACTATTTTTTTTTTAAGTCTCTTCTAAGAAATTCATAATTCAGTGGATGAAATCTGAAGCAAAAATAATTAAAGTGAAGCCCTTCTTTGGAAACGGTGTATTTTCTGAAGGACACTTACTGAGCCTTATATTGGGTCTTTCTCCACTCCCAACTCACTTACTTATGTTACTAATATTTCTTTTATTGTTTTTCCATGACAAAATCTGCCATAATGTGAACTCTCAGTAAGAAAGAAATACTTGTAAAGTCAGGAATAATTTGGTTTATATTTTCTTTGCCTAAAACTCAACATCCAGAAGAACTCTGCAGTTCCCCAGTCAGTGACTGAAAGAACTGTTGATATCAGTCATGTGTGAACTGTCATTATGTTAGGAAATACAATCTTTTAAAAATGCAACTTTTCACTACTAAGCAAGGTCTCAAGTTTTGCTAAGAATTGTTCTTAAGGGTTGTTTATTCCTATGCATTATATTTGAGGAATAAGCATAAAGGAAAGTAATCATCTAAATAAGGCCCAAATCAGGCTCGTTATAAAAATACAGATAGTAAAACAAGTTTTCTTTGTTAACGACCTCGTTCTACCACTGGAAAAATGCCCTCTGAGGAAGGGCAATATTGCAGTCAAGAATATTGCATGCTTTCCATATTTTTCACTACGACTCCAAATGCTCCACATGCAGGCAACGAAAGAGAAAACGTAAACCAATGTGAATATTTGAATCATGAAATGTAAGCAGAAAATCCTTTAAGATGCAACACTTCTTGCTATTATCACCATTCAAAATGCAATACCATAATACATGAATATCCAATTTCAGGATTTGGTTCCAAACAAATTCTTCCATGGGTTTTAAAAGGTCCCACTAGCAGTGATCCTGATGGAATCAGATCTTGTAGGAAATTGTTGTATTCTTCACAGTCTTCGTATATCATTACTGAACAATTCTTTTTATGGCAAGAAGACGGCTTTATTATGACAACTTTAGAAATGCTGAAAGCCTGATACCATTGTTGAGCAGTAAATGTGTTCCTTATGATGTTGTCTGCATTTCCTAGTTCAGAATAAAACCAGATTAGTTACACAGAAGTTCAGGTCTGTTAAATCTAAATTCATCCACATTTTGTGTTTCCAGATATTGCATGAGGTTCTTGGATCCTAGAAGTTTTAGCGAGATGCCAGAAAAGGAGGAATCAAAAGCTTCACCAAAAAAAAGGAAGTGTCAAGTATCACATAGTGGCACAGCAATGTTTAAAAAAAAAAAAAAAGGTAAAGACAAATGGTCCATTAAATGCAGGGGGATGCATGAGGGAACTAACTCTTCCCCTTCTTCAGAAAAAAAATCTACATTTTGTCCTGCAGGCAATCCCAAACTTCCCAAACACTTTTCTGACACGATGAAGGACTCCTAGAGCATATCCAG
This sequence comes from Pampusana beccarii, assembly GCA_013399365.1. Lineage (NCBI taxonomy): Eukaryota > Metazoa > Chordata > Aves > Columbiformes > Columbidae > Pampusana > Pampusana beccarii. The sequence goes on from VWYH01002063.1 coordinate 537,462, forward strand.
CTCTTCCTCCTTAACTTTTGTTCCTTATCATACTCGTGTGAATGCCCGTAAATAAATCTTCTTACCTGGAAGTGAGTGTCCCTACTTTAGGTGACCTGAATGGCCTTTCCTCAGAAAATCCTGCCTACTGTATTAGGGAAATATGTTGTTTATGGAACCACTGCATTAAGAAAAGGTTGACTTAAAAAGGACCTGTCTGGAAAGACTTCTAGTCAAAAGATGTAGCTAAAAGTCTGATACACTGCCCTGATTCTATTTTTCCTCCTTCCTGGATGTGATTTGTAGCTGCTGGTTTTCAACCCTCAGTTGCTTTTAACTTGACTTTAGCATCTAGGCCTCATTTACAAGGAGGACTGCTCAATAGTAAAGATGGTCTTTTGGTTTGTAATCCACCCATTCCTGAGGCTCAATTAACTGCTTCTAGGGAACTAACAAAACATGACTTAAAAAAAAAAAACCACAACAGGGCCATATATTGTTATTCAGCAATCTTTGTGTCTGGGGTTCTTTTCTAAAATATTCTACACTATCACTGGAAAAATTCATGCAGCCCACAACTGGATACAGAAACACACTCCCCACTCTCCCCATAATGCAACAGTATGCTATAGTAGGAATGTAATAAATAAAAACTGATGTCGTTAGAGGGTACAAATAACCTAGACATACTATAATTTCAGACTGAAGTTATGCTTCATTTTGCACCAGCATGAAACCCACAGGTGAATTTAAACCCATGAAGTAGTAAAATTAGTAACTACGTAAGTATGGAGCTTCCTGTGAAGTAGTTTGCAGTTTGTTTTTAGAACTGAGTTTTGTAAATGTTTTATTGACCTAGTGGTTGAATGCACAGACACATGTTTATTCAGATGATACATTTGTTAACAGTGCTTTGAAATGACATTTTGGCTTGCTCTCAAGGAAATGTTTGGGATGAGCAAAGGAAATCTGGAACCATACGATTTCTGCTAAATTTGTATTTTATAGTTTCTGTAAAGGATACAAGAATGTTTCATTCATCTGCCTCTAAAGTGAACTGAAAGCATCAAAACTAGGAGCTGTTGGAGTTTAATTTCTTTCCAAAATGCCCTGAAATGCCCTTTGCGTGCAGCATGTGCTACAAAATGCTTTCCTGTACCACTGCCACACCACCAAACAGATTTGCCTTTCAAAGATACGGCCCTGGGTGCAGATCTGAGATGAGGCATTTGTTCCTTGACACCAGAGGGAAGGTGGCTTGTGCGTGTTACAGGATGCACTGATCCCTGTGTGCTGATACCTGGTATTTCCAAGCAGAGAAGTCTCTAGCTGTAGCTACTTGAAAAGGAGGTGGGGAATAGTGAGAAATCAGTGGTTCAACATGAACTGACTGCATTTTTCTTTGGGGTCATAAAAGTCTGCGTGTTCTGTATCACAGAGACAGCAAGGTCTTGAGGCACTGTGTTGGTGTTACTACCCTCAGACACTAGTAAGAAGAAATAAAACACGTTCATCTGGAGATCTAGCAAGCTTGCTTTTGCAGCTTGAAAATTACTGACACATAAAATCAAGGGCCGTGGTCCACAAGATCTATGAGGTCTTGTGATCAGATCTTTGAACTCTATCATTTCAAGAAATGGAAGGCTGGAATGGGGGCAAAAAAGGTTAACAAAAGAAACAGAGGGGAGAAAATTTGGCATACTGGAAACACAAGGCTGTGTTTCAAAGAAAATCCAATTGCCTTCAATAGAGCTAAATTTTACCCCACGAACCAATTAAATACAATAAAGTTAACACAAGCCGCTTCAATTATAACTAATCATCACACCTAAGTGTATGCCTATTTTTAAAAAATTTAAGTATCTGGATAATTTTATTACTACTACTAATACTTCTACTACTACTACTACGTCTTTGTGACAAATTTAATTTTCTTTGAGCAAAATAAACTGAAAAAAATATGGTGTTCTCTCATTAGAATAGTTCTAGTGAGTTTAAGAACAATGGAATTATTTTTTGTTACTTTTTTTTTTTTTTTCGGGAGATATCATAATTGTTAGGTCATGTCAACATATAATGTGATAAACAAGATGCTAAGTGCACAGGGCATTGCTACCTAGTATGACTTTTATGGTATTTGAAATCTACCCATTACAAGTAATGGCCTGATCTTACATTGCGACTACAGCCACCAGACTCCTCTCTTGATCCATGTGTGTCCAAAAATAAGCATTGGCGGATCCAGCAGTGGAGATAACACTGTTTCTTCAGTCTTTTTTTTTTTTTTTTTTTTAAGAGGCAGGATGCACACCAGTAAATTGCAAAGCTAAAACTGTAATAGGGATCAATTTCAAATGTCTGCTTCATTACTTAGAGATTTCTCTTTATGCCATGTTAAAAAACGGCAGAGTCCAAGAAGGCAGGCTTCGCTGACTTGAAGAGGAACCAAGAGCAAAGCTCTTCAGTCTCTAAAAGATGTATTGTTTTAAGGCTCTCTGGAGAAAGTACTGTAGCAATGCTCTGTGGGAAAGCGTTATTAATAGGAAAAATAGAAAAAAGACGGTGTTCCTTCTCTTTTACCTTGGAGGCTGGTAAAACCCCAAATAAAGGAGCATAATCAAGATATTGACTTGGAAAGACTACACTATTCACTCAAGAAAATTGGCCAGCTACCAGAAACATCACATAAGGTTGTTGGTTCCTTTTTCTGTTCCCCAGGGGCTAGCCTTTGTCTGACAGTCACTTTTCCTCTGAGACAGCCTAAGGAAAAGTTCAAAGTAGTTCTTCATATGATTCCCAGAGTGGAAAAGCAGTATCTTCAGTCTTGAACATCAGTTTTCCTGATTTCCAGCACAACAATTCCAGGTGATTACAAGCCCAGCTGCAGCCAACTTGCTTCCCATTTTCAGGTAGTGAAACAATATAATATTAGAGGAAAAGGAAAAGTAGCTGAACATTATTAGTGTCAAGTAGTGCAGCAAAAATAAAAATAGCCTTCAAAACAGATGGGCAAAGAAGGAGACCGAGTACTTCAGTGGTATGGTTTCAACTCTATCACAGTTTCTTAATATCTGTTTTAAAACTTTACTTTATGCTTTTGTATAAAGAACACAATTACTTGCCTGAAACTAATCATTCTTATAACAGATTAATTACTTTATGGATCCAGTGTAAAATTAGACAGTAGAAAGTATGTCACAATGCTGAGTATGTAACACCTTCACATTTTAAACATGTACACACGTGTAGTTTCCTTTTAGTTGCACTCTCTCTCTCTGCAGGCCAAAACTGCAGAGATACTGAAGGCTGCAGAATGTGTAACGCTACAGATAATCCTAAAATACTTATATTCATTTTATGAAGGTATGCCAGGAAAAAAAAAAAAATCCTTGCTACCTACTGCTTATCAATCATTCTGCTATTTAAAATGTTTTGGTAGAACAATCAGAGTATAAATATATACCATCAGATCCAATTGCACCACAAATGGAAGAAGATGTGCATAATGTGCAGGCTGAATTGTGCTTCCACAAAACATTCAGCAAGCAGTGATGAACAACTGATTGATAGAACAGAAAGGAGGAGGGTCACTTATTATTTGCCTCGTTCTCTCCTGCTGCCCACCGATAGACTGGTTCTGCTGGATGCTGTTCAAAGACAGAAGGAGCATACACACCAGGCAGGAGAGAGCGGTGCCAAGCAGTGTCACTCTTACCTGTTATGTTCACCCCTTAATGCAGGGGTGTCAAACTCATTTTCGCCGGGGGCCACATCGGCCTCACGGTTGCCTTCAAAGGGCCGAACGTAATTTTAGGACTGTAAAGGGATGAACATAACAGGTAAGAATGATGCTGGCTTGGCACCGCTCCCTCCTACATGGTGTAGATGCTCCTTCTGTCTTTGAACAGCATCCAGCAGTCTGTTGGTGGGCAGCAGGAGAGAGCGAGGCAAATAAGTGACTCTCTTCTGTTCTATCAATCAGTTGTTCATCACCGTTTACCTACTGCACAGTCCTAAAATTACATTCGGTCCTTTGAAGGCAACCGCGAGGCCGATGCGGCCCCCGGCGAAAATGAGTTTGACACCTCTGCCTTAACATTAGCAGGTGGGTACTATCTGTAAGTTTACACAAAGGAACTGAGATTGCGACCACCTCACCCTCTCCCCAGCTCAAACCGAGATGGCCCATCAAGCCTCACATGACAGACACTTCCCTGCCAGGTTGGGTGGGCACCCCTCACCCCGCCTCGCACCGGCTTTGTGTGAATTGCTGCTGCACGTCCTCAGGTGCGGCTCTAGCCTACAGATTCCAACCACAAATAAGCATAATTATCCTGAGTGGGTGTCAAAGAAACTGCAGCCCCTGGAATTCAGATTCAATGGTCTACCAGGATTGTGTTTTCAAAAACCATCTGGAACGGAACGTGATGTTTAAAAATCACTCGCCTTTATGTAAAGCATTCCCTGTCGTACATACACTGTTGTTGTTAGAATACTGCTAGAGCTCCAGAAAACAAAATAATCCCTTCAATTATGTTTTTTCTCCAGGATTTTTTCCACGGCGTATAAGCAAATGTATTGAGGTGTTCGTCAATCAAATTGTGTAAACAAGCTCTTGATGATGAGTTCACTTGGAAAATATCCATTTATCCATAAAACTCACGAGAAAAATCAAATTTGTAAGTTGACACAATTTACATGTGATACACATCTTCTCTCAGGAGAACAGTCAGGAAAAAATCTGCATAAATGCACAAGAGCACTTTTTTTTGTAAATTTCTGGATTGGCTTCATTCATCATAGTCTACAAGATAAAAGTAGCAGGTATCATATATAAGTTATCTAGTTATTTTACAGTCTTATATTGTAATAACCTTATATTATTTTGCTAAAATTGAAAGATCCCTGAGTAGGAAGTGTATGCCAGGGTAGTACCATATCTATTCAGGTACTATATTTTTGCACATAACAAATATAATCAAGTCACGATCACTGGAACTAGGCTACAAAAATGTATAATTCTGTGATCTAACTCATTGTCTGTCAGGATGGAGGATAAGACCTAATATTACAGAGCTGAATGAAATTATTTCCAAAATAATTATATGAGATTTTTAGAATAATCTTGGTACGGTAGATAACATTGGGTTTAAAATCTTCAGTGGAAAGGCCTCTTTCTTCCCTATATACTAGACGTTTAGAGCTCTCCAGGGTGACATAGTGGATTTCAGAAAACAGTGAAAAAGAGTCTTGAAAATATTCTTGTATTTCAGGATTTTTAGGTGTTACAAGTACAACAACTATTACTATTTTTATGTGGAGTATCACTGCCTCTCTTATAATGCTCATTATTTTCAGTAATACTAAATGAGTTGAATTTATGCACATAAATTAGTACTACATTTTCATTTTTATTGCATGTATACATCACAGAGTTGTACAGATTAATAAAAAAATCCTTTTTATGTTTGAGAGAGCAGAAAAAAAGGAAGGATAGTGAAATGAATATCAATAAGAAATTGTAGAAAATCAATAGAGGAAATTAAAGGATAAAAAGGAAGCTCTATATAAGGCAACAAGGAAAATAAAAATAATTTAAGGTCTATTTAGGACAAAAGAAATCCTACCCATGTTATTTCAGGAACAAAATGGAAAAAAAAAGATCATAAAGGGCCCAAATTTTCATTAAATATTCCTACTCTCTAATTGGGGAAAAAGCAACATGAGATATGTCTCGCATATTTCCCATTCAAAAAATGATTACTAAACAGGTTACTAGAAGGGTAAAAAGCTGCTGGATGACTGTATTCAGAGGGTCGTGGGATGCTACCTGGAGGCAGTGACGAGTACCACAAGGGTCTGTCCTGGGACCTGTCACATCTAACATCTTTATTAGGGACCCGGATATCAAACTGGGGAAACCAATTGGCACTGGAAGGCAGGACTGTGATTCAGACCTTGGCAGGCCAGAGGAATGGGCAAATAGGGGAGTCCTAGAGCTGGACTGGGAGAACCTCATACCACACCATACGATCCACCCCTGAACCTGAAGGCAGAGCACCCTCGCCTGGATGAAAACACTGCTTCCACAATCCAGAGTGACTTCAAGCAACAAGAAATTCCCAGCCTGTTCGCAGCTTACACTGGGCTGTGAAAAGCAGCAGCAGAGTAGAACTAGTAATACCATCAGTTTAATTCTCCAGAGGAATGAACTCCTGCCCACCTTTGCCTGGGCCAGTGCACAGGCTGGAACCCTTCCTCCATAACCCCATCCCAAGGCCGAGCCCACTCTCCCCAGTGGACTGCACCTCAAAGACCCAGGTCTCATGCGACACAGCAGAATAACCTGGGCTCAAAGTACTGTGAAAATTCTGTGAGAAGCTCTGTAAAGGGACAGAAAAGACAGAAGTCTCATCCAGGGGTAGGATTGTTGAGTTGGCACCATCAGTAGCTCAAAGAGACAAAAGAGGAAACATCAGCATGGAAAAGCTTACGCTCCTAATGGAGAAAAATAAGGGGGCGGGGGGCAAAAAAGGCAGGAAGGTTAGTCAGGCTGATTTATTCAGTTGGCAACTAGATGTGAAACACTGGGTCAAATTGCCAGTGTCATCAGGCTTGATGCAGCTGGTAGCAGATGGCAACCTGAAGCACAGAGCCTGTGTGTGACTGATGCCAGCCTCTCAGCGAAGATTCTTCATACTTGTGGTGGGCACACTGATGCTTAGACTAACTGCTCATTAACTCGCAGATATTTTATATGTTACCCGATACATTTTTGCTTTGTACTTTAAAGTCCATGCTGACTGCAGAATGCCTTTGTGCCTGGTTGAAGATGTGCGAACCCAAAGAAGAGCCATAACAACACTGCAGCAGCACAACAGTCACTTGGGTTAACCTTGGGGCATTGACTTGTCTCACAGATGGGTCAATATTTGCCAAGACTCCACTTGCTAATTGGAATTCCTCTGGAGACCTTCTCTAAGCATTTTCCAGGAAGAAAGAACACAAAATAGGCATCTAAATGAAAAATTACAAAGTCTGACCTTGTGGTACTTGTGCCTGTATTGGTTAGAGCTGACTATGAGGATATTTGTCAAGCCTCTAACTAGGTCTCATTTGACTCTGTTTTTTCTTCCCACACAGTTCCACGGAGAAAACCTCATACAAAGTTGCTTTGAGATACATCAACAGAGAAACAGTCAATGGCAGCTGTCACTATTATTATAGCTGACAGACAGAGGTCCCGGGCTGAAGCTGTGTCCAAGGCTCAGGAAAAGGCAGAGATTAGCAAATCCCAGCACCTCACAGCATTCCATTAAAAAATCCCTGTATATGTATGAAATGCATGTCAGTAGATGGCTTCTGGCTTTCCACCCCTGTTCTGTCTGTGAGCTCACCAGCTGAACCGCTGCAGGAGGATGCAGGCACACCCCCTGTCTCATTGCAGGTTGGTCCCCAGGAGCAGAGGGTCACCTGTTTGAGAGCACTTAATCTGCCTGTGACACTGGGGCCGCCAGAATGTGCAGCCACAGCTGGCAGCACCTGCAGGAGAAAGCTAAACCCAGGGAAACCATGGAGTTGTGGTTACCATCTGCTACTGCTCCCAGTCTCTGTTGCAAGAAGGGTTGGCTGTTGATACTACTAGCCAGACAGCAAGTTCAGATGAGAGACAGAAGGGTTGTGGCCAGGTCTGTTATTTAGCATGGGATAAGTGCAAAATCAGCATGCTGTGCAACCTATAATGGCTTATGGAACAGTGAGCCTTGCTCAGGTTTGGTGCCCCTGTTAAGAGTAAAGTGTTCATTAAGTCGCAATTAGCTCTTAGAAAAGCCAAAAATGTATTAAAGTAGACTCTATACTGCAAGACTTCATTGTTTCCCTCTATGTAGATTAGGAAATGTAATTACATATGTAACTGGTACAGTATTGTTTGTGTAACTGGTGAAGCTAGAGCAGGATATAGCCAAAATTGGAACTGGACAGCATAAAATTTAAAATAAGGGATACATCTGAGCAGTTCGCAAAAGTTTTCCATGAATTCTCTAGTGACAGAAATTATTTCAAATCACAATCAGTGGGTCTTAAGGAAGGCCCGCCCAACTTCAAATAATGACCAGTTCTTACAGCCTTCATTAAAAACATCTACCAGATTTTGATCTTGACATCCCTTTTTTTCACTTCTATTAATCCATGAATTGCTGTCTCCTGATGAAATTCAGCTCCATACCTCCACCCAGTGGACTTTTCTTAACCAAGAACAAAAAGAGCCCCTGAAAGGTGCTTGCACACATGCTGTGCCAGTGGAAGGATTGGTGCTGCAAATCATTTTGCTCCATCTCTTCTGTGAGTGGCTCAGCTGAAATGTAGACGGGTATTTGATATTACCTTCTGAGGCCAGATAACCACAAATGTGAGATGTTTAAAAACGTTTTAAAATTATCTTCATAATATGTTTGCTGTTGCTATAGAAACAGTCATTGGGAAACATCCAAATCCAGTTGGCACCAGAGAAATTTGAGAGTTTGGTGGGGTTTTTTGTTTTATTTATCTATTTTTAACCTAAGAACCCAAAATTAATGCCATGTTTTAAAATAAATACAAAACAGAATGCAACACTGGTTTTTGGTAATAAATAACCCTTTGCTTCATAGTACCTATTTTCCTCACTCAAACTAAAGAAAAGTATTTTCTACACTTTTTCTTTCAGTTGGGATTATTTAGCCACTTGCAATGGCATCCCTGTTTTAAACTGAAAGAAATATCTTGGGTATATACCCTAAAGTGCTTATGATAAAAGAAGTTATCTAAATGTGAATTTACCTATTAAATTATATGAGTTATTTTATTACATATATGCACTGGTTTTGTAATACAGTGGTTCATCTGAACCTGGATTCTGAACATTGTTTGGGTTAAGAAACACACATAGTTGTCATCAATTCTGTCATCTGTCTGTACCTGCCATCTCTGTTGGGCCCCCAACTTTACTGTGATTTGTCACTTCCATTCAAAAACATAGGCTGATGAGTAATTGCATTCTTAATGCATCAAAGAAAAAAAACCATAATTTAGGGAAATGCTTTTATCCCAAGCCAGGAAGAAGAACAAGATCTTGTCTTCCACGCTGGTTAAAGAAGTAGAAAACACACTTCTCTGATCCCCCATCACTTTAATGACAAGCATCTTCCTTACATCTGATATCAAAACCACTCGAGAATAAATCTCTTCTTTCACATACAAGGGCCCTGCGACTATCTGCAAAGAACTGTTTATGATTTAGTAATACTACCATAGAAGTGAAACTGTAAGACAATGAAATTAAAGGATAATGAAAAGCTTTTCAGTCTGTAATTAATCTGCAACAGCTAAGAGATGCAACAGTCTGCAGTCTTCAGCACAAAATGAGATTTGGGTGGAGCAGGAATAACACCCCAAACATATTAGATAGTAATTCACACTGCAAACAAGTCATACACTAATCATCTGTTCTGACTTTTTTATAGCACAGGTCAAAGAATCATCTCTGTATCAACTTCATAATTTTTAGGATACCACATCTTTCTGAGAGACACCTGATGCAAACTGACTGACAGGAATGCTTTTTTTTACAGCTACCTAAGGTCTGGGGTAGTTTAATTTCATATTTGCCAAACGACATTCTGAAGAAATAAAAAACTATGAAAGTCTTACCTGCACATTATAGTTCCAGGTTAAGCTCACTTCTGAATACTTCTTTTCCCTTTTTTTTTTTTTCTTTCCCTTTCAGTTACAAGTTTTTCCTTAAATAGTATACATTCCAACTTCACCACACCCATATTTTTGTTTTAAGAATCTAAATCCCAGGCAGGTGATGACTATTGTAAAAAAGTTTACAATACAGTCAAGAATCCTCAGAAAGTTAAAAATACTTTAAAATTAGGGTTGCTACTGTGAAAATTGTGCCAATACATTACTTCTGCAAAATACCTCTATCTTTCAGAACCAAGGAAGCTGGCAAACAATCTTCATTTTCATCATATACAGGGCATTGAAGTCCATTTTCTATTCAATAAACCTTAGGATTTCATCAGTTGTAAAGGCTGAACGTATAAGTAATATTCAGAATTTACTTAAAATGTAAAACATTCATGAAAAATTCCTCCCTAGTTACTGCCTGCGCTCGCTCAGGCTTCCCACAGAAATATGCTTAATTCTGACAATGCCTCAAAAATCTGGTGTTTCAGAAAGTTTCCAACATGGTACTGCTCTTAATGAGCTCCTGCTGTGCTACTGCTGCCACTGTGTAACTGCTCATTTGCTTTTCTGGTGCACTCAGGTATGATGTAATGAAAAGTACTCTGTCAGAAATAAATACAAATTGTAAGAATTAGGTTCCAACTTCAGGAAAACAAAAAAACCAAACCAAACCAAACCAACCAACCAAACACACACGCCAACAAACAACACGCAATAACAACAAACCAAAACAGAAGAGTTCAGAGGATGGACAAGGCAGCCTTTTATTTTCTTTTTTAGTTTCTTCGTATGATTAACTTCAAGCCTGTGCTTAAGCCCCACTGATTTAAGATTAAACCCATTCCTACATGTGCTTGTTCTGAGCAGAGATGGGAAGTGAGGACATGGGCTGGAAGATCTGTCCTGCCCCCACTTACACAGCTTGAATTTTGACAAGTGGAAGATGTTCCTCTGTCTGTTTTAACTGTGTTTTGCCCTCTCTGTGCACTCCCAATGAAAGTATTTGTCAACTACAAAGTGTTTGCCATTTTTGGCATGATTTATTGCTCGTAGAGCAAAGGCAATTTATCAGTGTACCTCCATACATTATCTCCATGCATGTGAGAGCAGATCGCCTTCAAGCAGAATACTTTAAAAAAGGACCGAGGAGCGACAGCTCCTATACTTACAGGTTGAGAAAGTGAAATTGCCACAAAATTATATATATAATTGGTTTTAAAAATAACACTGACAATAGCAATCACTACTACCTGGACAACAAGGCATAGTTTTAAAATAAAAAACGACCATCTTAAGGAATTGCCTGAAAATCAGACCTGTGTTTATGGATACCTGTGTGTGGGTATAGATGTGTAATTTATATCCCTTTTCCTTTGCTTTAATCTTGAGCACAGTGCACACGAAATACTGGTTTGTGTTTTCAAATCTGCAGTGCAATGGAACATGTTGACACCTACATGACAATTATAAAAATCATATTTTGAATAAATTGATATTTTAATGTGTATTGGTTTATCAACTACAAAATGTATTTTAATGCATACCAGATTATTTTAAAAGGAACTCTGTCTACCTCATTAAACTCAAATACCATTTTCCACCGAGGGCAACAGTTTTATTTATAATATCTAGACGGAGAAAAAATAGAGAAAAAAAGTAGCAGAAAAAATAATAAATATCAGTAGAAATTGTAACACAGTAAGAATTCATGCTTTTTATATCTATAATTTCTACAGATGGGCCATTATTTGGAGAAATCAAAACAGTACATTAAAAAGCTTTCACTGCGTTGTCTTTAGAGAATGAAATGTATGTGTTGTACTCAAGAGCAGAAATTGTATTACAGGATATTTATCTGAGATGACAAAAATGCACAGTAATGATGATAGCAGAATATAAAATATCATATATTACAGCTTTAAATCTGAGAGGAGATGTCCTACCTTTAGTAGATTTATGCTCCTTGATCCTAAGTGCAGAATGTTGCTTTTTTTTTTAGCTATCATCAGAAAATAAGATGCAAAACTGGAAAAGGACACACAAAAGCAACTGCACCTATGGAAAAAAAAAAAAAAAAAGCTTGGCTTCAATTTATTAATAGATAGGGTTATGAAATATTTGGTGTTAGTGGGGTTTTTGTATTCAATAACATTGTCTGATGAAGTTTCATGACATAACATAACTTTTAAATACCCAGCAGGGTGGATGTAGACTTGAACACTGTGTTGCCATCTGTCAGGGATGCTGAGTAAAGCAGTTTTGTGCGATGTATGTAAACATGAAGTAAATTTCCTAGAAGCTTCAAATGCTCAATATCTGTAGAGATCAGCTGTAAAGCTTCCTGCTATAAATCTGATGAGTCTGCGCCAGATCAGACATGCTATGTGTGCACGGAATGCAGACTTGGTGTGTGCACAGTAAATCCTAAATGCTGAGATCAGATGAATTTCCTGCCAATGAGACAGCCATCTGTGGAGGGCAGCTACTCCTATTCCTCCCTGGAAAATCCTCCAGAAAAATACAGCAGTCCTGTCATCAGGGAGCAAACCCCAAACTGGTGTAGGTAGGAGGTATAAATTGTATCAGCCTGAAGACTGTTTTAATTATAAATACTCGGCGTATGTGGCTCTTGGGGAAAGAACACTTAATGGCGCCAGCCGGATTAGTCTGGTGGATGCTTTTACGTACAAAACTACAATCAGCCCTTGAACTAAGAACAAACTAAAAAATTCATTGTTAAATATTCAATTTAGGGTTCTATCCTGAAAAAAAAAAATTACCTTATATTTGATCTAACTTGACAACAAAAGAAATTGGACAGAACTATTATCAACTGAACATGAAGGCCTTACCATAATCTAGCATTAACTTGCCACTGTACGTGTTTCACTGCCTGGGTCTCCTTAAAGCAATCTAAACCACATGTGTAACTGATTTGGGTTGCCCATTGACCTAAAATATGCTATGTATTACAGTACGGTTTTAATTTTTTTAAATGTTAAAAAGGAGGAGGATTATTTCTAGTTTCATGTCAGTATGTCTTTGACTTTTAGATTAGGATGATGTGTCAGCAATTGTAGGACATGTACTTTCCATGTGCTATAGGCAGTTAATTTAAGTCCTGGTACTCAATTATACCACAGAAGGAAATAAAAATAAAAAATACATTTTTGAAAAAATTAAACCAAAACAACAACAAACAAAAAAATACAAAAGAAACCAGAAACAAACACAAAAAAACACGAAGCAAACCAAAACAACACAACTAGCTTGTAGCAAATCATTACTGTTTAACTAAAAAAATAAATCTAGGGACAAAGAGGGAAACTGCTGTCACAAAATGAAGAGCTCCCTGCTCAAAGGGACCTGAGGAACACGGCACCCTGCTGCCCTGTCCCAGCCAGCTGCGTGAGATATATCCAGGGCTGGTTTATTGTTCTATTGCTCAGAAAGCATTATCTCCACGTCTGAATTCTAACAGAACTCCTCTGTGAATCACAGACTTCTAATGAAGCATTGTTGCTGAATGACCCTTGCAAAGGGTTCTTCAAAACTCTGGACAGGATTCATCTCACCTGCCTCTAGAAGTCTAGATATTAGAACATGGCACCACAACCTCCCTAGGGATAGGTATGTATCTCTAGGAGCGATATCTGTCACTTTTGTTCAGATAAGATTATTTGACCCTTGATGATATCCTCATTGACTACAGAAAACCTTAAGAACATTAGAGTTGGATTGTCACATTTACATTCTTAAAACAGGACAGATAAAACTACCTCCAGTTTGTCAAAAAACATTTCAGGAATTCCCTGGGTGTTGTTTTTACTTTCTATTTTTCATGTCTCAGAACACCTTTCACTACATGGCAGGGGCAGCAGCTGTAAAACTGTGATCTCTAAAGTAAAAAAAAACCAACATGTAAAACACTCTGGTAGCTCCCTTATGTTTGTTTTTTTTTTTTTTCCATGTAACACACACAGGAACAATGAAAAAGTGCATCAGTATCACAGGGCAATCCACATCCATACTGCGCCGTAGTCTTGTTTTGAAGAGCTCCCATGGAATTAAATCTTTAATGCACAACACAGTACGTGACTCCTGTATGCCACACGTCTCAACACTTGTACTGTTTATGGGTATCATAGAAGAATTAGCATCCATAGTTCCTGAACTAACATACCTGCATTTATTTCCATAATGCTTGTATTTGTTCACTGCTTCCCAAATTATTAGTGACAGCTACTTCAAAGTGAAATCCTGCTGGTAGCTACAGGATCACTACTCTTATTCATGCCCATTTTGTAGTTTCTATCATCTTCAGTGTTGCCTGAAGTCACATCTGATTAAATAGATTAGTCCCTTTCTGTGCACTTCTGTGGACTTCCCAATTAGAAGAACGAGCTGCATGATTTCGTGACACAAGTCACGTTTATCGCTAAAAATTTCTAGCTGCTGCATTGTTCTCAGAAAGAAAAGGGTATAGTCACTACGGTCACAATAAATATAAGCACAGGACGTCAATGAAAAGGTCAGACTCCACAGTGAGGTCCACAGTTTTCACAATAAAAAAGCTGATGGGTCAACTGTTACCGTGCTACTCTGTAAATGAAAGGTTCAATTCCCTTCTCTGCCTGGATGACCTTGAGCCACCCATCGCTGCCCTGTCGCTGCCGTCCAGTGGCGCTGAGTTAATTTCAGGTTTGACAGGGCAGGAGCGTGGGCTCAGGCAGCAGCCGAGAAGCTGCAGCGCATTGGCTTCTCCTGCTGTCCTGGGCTGCTCCTTCATCATAATCAGCAAAGCACAGTGTGAAGAAATGCGGAATTATAACTTCTTCCTCTTCAGAACTCTTAGAACAAGAATTAACTTCTGGTGGGGAAAAAAAAAAAAAAGTCTCCTGTACGAGAGTCCGTGAGAAGCTGGGCTTGGTCATCGCCCCTTTTTGTCTCCAAATCAAACGAAGCGATGGAGGAAAAGAAGCGTCGGGGAGAAACGACAGAAATACCGCACTGGTTTCTGATCCAGTGCTCTGCCTGGTGAGGTTTGCTGAAGCACTGGGGAGAAAGGCAGGCACTTTCAGACAAACCTCGTCTGTTCTGTATTAGCTACCACCAAGATCACAGAATAAAAAGACCAAAGAAAAGGGTGACAATTACAGTCGGAATGAGGTAAGATTTAATTTTCATGACCAATGCTGTGGAACAGATACTATGAATCCCAAATTTCTCTCAAAATACTAATTCTTAAAACCAGAGAATAATACCAGTAAAAAAAAAAAAAATTGAGATTTCAGAGCAGAATTCTGTTCTTTTCACTAATTAAAAACTGAGACTTCTTGTTGCTAAGGAGGAATGATACAAAACCATTAAATGACTTGAGTGTACTAAGAATGCTAATTGGTTACATGATACATATGTATATTTAGAGTCAATTTGCAAAACAACTTATACAGGAAAATTATACTGTAAGTCTTAA
>VWYH01002063.1:562024-689715 GCA_013399365.1 Pampusana beccarii
GGAGGCCTCCGGCGCCCCGGCGGCGCTGTGGGGTGAGTCGGGGCGGGGGGGCCAGGGGCCCCGCGGGAGGGACCGGGGAGGGGGTGCGGGGGGAGACCCTCCTCATGGCAGCGGCTTCTCTCCTCACTCTGCAGCCCTCCTTCCTCTTCACAGAATCACAGAATGGTTGGGGTTGGAAGGGACCTCTGAAGATAATTTAGTCCAACCCACGTGCTGAAGCAGGTTCACCAGAGCAGATCACACAGGAAGGTGGCCAGTTGGGTTCTGAATGTTTCCAGAGAGGGAGACTCCACAGCCTCTCTGGGCAGCCTGTTCCAGGGCTCTGGCACTCTCAAAGTAAAGAAGTTTCTCCTCATATTCGGATGTATCCTCCTGTGCTTCTGTCTATAAAGTGTACCCTCAGAGTAAAGAAGTTTCTCCTCATATTCAGATGGAACCTCCTGTGCTTCAGTCTGTGCCCATTGCCCCCCATCCTATTGTTGGGCACCACTGAAAAGAGTCTGGTCGCATCCTCCTGACACCCACCCTTGAGATATTTATAAATATTTATGACATCCCTTCTGAGCCTGTCTTCTCTGGTGACCAACAACAGAACGCAAGGGAATGGCAGGGAGATGTGCCAGGGGAGGTTTAGGTTGGACATGAGGACAAGGTTCTTCCCCCAGAGGGTGGTGGACACTGGAACAGGCTCCCCAGGGAGGTGTCACGGCCCCAAGCCTGACAGTGTTCAAGAAGAGACTGGACAAGCCCTCAGACACATGGTGTGAACTGTGGGGCTGTCACATGCAGGGACAGGAGCTGGACTCAATGATCCTTGTGGGTCCCTTCCAACTGAGAACATTCTATGATTCTACATTTAAAATTATTTTCCTTTAATAAAACAGGAGAATTTCACACCACTCTGCTGAGCTGCTTTTTTTTTCCCCTTGTGCCTTTACCCGCTGCCTTCCTGCGGCCATTCCCACGTTCTCGTTCCGTTCGTCTGCTTCAGCTGAAGCCACTTCTGCTTTTTCGTGCCTGTGTCTGCCCCAGCAACACTCATCTTCTGCAGGGTGACGGGGTGTGTTTGGAGCCGTCACGGTTCAGATGAAGTATGGCCGTGGTGGGAGGAATTGCACTTCAGGAGGGTCTCGATACTGACAGCTGCGACAATGGTCTCATTTTATAAATTTTGTCCTGTTCGTTTAGAAATGAAATTAAAGTCCTAACTGTCAAACTCCTTTGCTGTGACTAATTTTTGAAGAGCAGAAGTAAAATTAACCAAAAAAGACCCCTCCGCATGAGTTGGAAAGAGGTAACAGTTAAAAGTCCTCCAAATGTTGAAACTCTGGAAATGTGGAGGACAGCTGGAAAAGGCTTAAACACCACTTTCCTATATGTCTGTAATAATGAATGTCTGGCGAAGGAAGACAGAAAGCAGTTTTATTTCTGACAAGACCTATTTAAGAAGCACTTCATATTTTTAGTTATTTCTGAGTAACTCAGGAGGAAGCCAGCTATGAAACTGTATTACTGAATTTACTGCAGTCCAAGTAGAAGGGAAACATACCAGCAATATGTGTTCAGGCAGAGCACAGAAATGAAGATAAAGCATCTGAAAGGTACATTATTTGGGGGGACTGAGCCCCAGCAAAGAGATCAGTTTCAAAACTAAAGGTAAAATCTCTGAAAAAGGACTTAGCTGAGAAAAATCTGCATCATGCCAAAGCTTATGGAGCGTAGATAGCTCTTGTGTAGCCTTAGCCCTGAAATACTACATGAAACGACACGTGAGACAGAAAAGCACGTTGGGTGTAACGGAAAGGTCCGCAAAAAGTATCATATGGAGCTGTGTACTTTTTGGCATAGAAGGCAGGCTAAGATAATGATTTGGATTTGAAAGAGATTGAAGAACTGTGAATTGCTACATCGTTCGCAACATTTCTTTCTTGGATCTAAAGACCTCCAAAATATTAACTGCAAGACTCATTTTAAAGGGTTGAGATATCTTGGGGAAAAAAAACCCAAAAAACAAAAACCCCAAAACCCACAGAATTTATTTGTATATGAAAAAGACACTGGATTATGAATTAACTTTGAGAGACAGATGGAAACAAGACAGTGGTCCAGACAGCAAGCAAAAGTGTTGGGAAGCAGTGAGGAAAAACTTTTAATGTTTTTGACAGGTAGTGTCAGAGTCAGAACCAATTCAGAGCAATGGGACATGAAATTCAGAGGCTGGAACAAAACTAATTTTTAGATGAAGTCATCAAAAAGAAAACAGTAAAGAAAGATTACCCTGATCTTACCTATTTCTATGGGACACTGAAGTGGTAGCCTGTAGAGTAGAAGGAGAATCAGGAAGGCAGAGTAATGTTTTGTAGATTTTGAAACTGGAAAATCATTTAATGATCTATATTCAAAATGCGTATTACAGAATCTGACACAGAAATCACTGGAACAAAAGACATGATATATGGCTGAAATGAAATGTGTTTTAGAAGGGTGTGAAGCCTTCATGCTGTGCCTGAAATATAAGATTTCTTCTTGATTTCTGCAGGAATTATTTCTGCTCACTGAGGAAAACAAAAAAAAAAAGATCATTGTTCTTTCTTTCTAGCCTCAAAATTATAGTAAGCAATTTAACATTTGCAAGGTTTTGAGACACTCTCAAACTTCCTCCAGTATCGTGACAAAATTGAAGGCACTGTAACGGAATGGGCATCCGCTTGCTGATTTGGAGGTTCCTGCCTGGCTCATTTGACTGCATGGTGCCTGTCCATCCAGTCAGATGACAAAAATGCATTTCATTAATAGTAGAATATGAGTTTCTCAGTGAAGATACCTGTGAACATCTACCTATATTTGAAAATTAATGCACTGTTAACCTGTATTAAAGTTAGGATTGAAAAATTTAATATTGTAGCTTATTTGAGTGCATTAGTACAACTTAATAATGTCAGAGATCAGAAACCACTAGAGATCTTTAAACCCAGCATAAACAGAAATGACTCTTATATTCCTCTAAAATATTACCTGGATGTGTGTTTGTTCTTCAAAATTATCAGATATTTAAATGTTATTTATATATACCTTGAAATGGATACTAAATGGCTCTCATAACATGCTGTCATTAGTAGAACTGCCTTTTATTGGAGTGTGGCTGTAAGAATAGATTTATTTTGTATGGTCAAATGACATTGTGGTCATGTACCCCAAATACCTTAGTCAAAATATGTGTAAAATGACATTTTGTTTTCACATGGCAAAACCTTTGCTTCTTGAGAGTTTGAGAAGTTTTACATTTATACATGCACAGTCCCCAAACTATTATGAAGAGTTTTATAGAATCTGTTCTAATAGGGATCCCAAAATGAATTATATGGAAACATAAGCTACTTTTGTCAGAATTGATCTGAAAATGTGAAGTTGTCAGTTCATGCTCACATAGTTCTGCAAACTTAAAAATAACATTATTGCAGATTGGCACAAAACTGTTATTCTGCACACTATTTTATGTTACTATAGGGATTTTGACAAATACGTATGCTGAACTGTAGTTTTAGAAGCCAGCAAGCAGGAAATTACTATTGGGTTGTACTGTATTATATACAATAAGTATGTTACAGAACATTACATTACATGTTCTGTAAATCATTTTCAAATAATATTTTCAGATACTCCTCAGATGATGTTTCATTATAATGACCATATAAAGTCTGGCACCCTAGTTTTCGGTTGTACCCTACAGAAAAGTTTCAGATCCATTTTTAGATATAGAAAACTGTTTCATGTTTATGTACATCAAAAAGCTGACATTTGCCATATTGCATCTTCTTTATCACGTCATAGCTGTAAATTGGGCACAGGCACAGAAAAATCTGTGTTTAAGTATTTTCATATTTTACTGTAAATTACTGTTTGTAATATAATTCCGATTTTTTTTGCATATGTTTCTTTCCTCTGAAAATTTATTTGCAACTGTATGGACTGACTGGTTAAAAGACATACTAGATTTCATCTTGTGAGCAGCCAAAGTAGAAATATTTTGAGAAAACTAACATGTTTAATAGATAATACATAGACAACTGCCATTCCGTAGTTTGAAGTCATGCTTTGGATTAATTTTGTAGGTTTTTTTTCTTTTAGTTGGCAACCTGTGACAACAATTCAAATTTGGTGGGAGTGTTGTTACAGATGATATACTAGTGATCTTGCATGAGATCCTACTAGTTTTCTAGTTCTTTGTGTTCTTCTGTTAGCTAACTGAATTCAGGGTTGTTCCAGAATGTGGGTATTACTGCATTTAATTTAAGTAAGATTTGTAAGGAGTGTTAATATCTGTTACTCTGTCAGGTGATGAAAAGGTGAAAGCAGGCATGCTTTGGGTTTACAAGCTTTTAATGAGTTCTGACAAAGAAGCAGAAATATCTGAATTTCAATAATCAGTCTGTAACCCAGGAAAGTTATGAAGTTTCAAGATAAGTTGTATTTGTGCAATATAGTGGGATCAGCAGAAAGTAAGATGAAGATTGGATTGCTAAATATTGTGAACTCATTAGATGTATTCTTTTACACCATAAAACCAATTTACTGAGTATGCAGTTTTGATACTCAGTAGAGTTCTCAATATTAGTGTTCATGATTGTATCCTGAAGAAATGTAATTGTCACTCTTTAAACTCAAAACTGAGAGATTTTGGTTCTGTGGAATAATTTATCTTGCTGACACTGATTTATCTTAATTGATTGTGTGAGTTTGTTCTGATGTATTGAGCCAGTTGTTTTCACTTGCATAATTTCCTTGAGAGAAATTTGAAAAATCAGAAAAAACAGTTTGAGGTTTGGGGTGACGATGGAGGGGCCATGGATTTTGACACTCCTGTTAGTATGGAGAGGTCCTGGTTGTGTGGGCTGCTGTTTTACTTCTTAGCGTGGCAGGACCTGGCTTCACTTGATACTTGTTAATTTGCAGAATGTTTACTTATGCTGTTGATCTTGGTGAGGGATTTGAAAGTTCAATGGGAAAAATAAGGATAAATTTATTCAGGGTATAGGTTTCATCACCTTCTGTATGAGTGTCAGGGTAGTGTGGTGTCAGATGGATATGTGCATGGTTGATGATAGTTTTCCTGTTGTACTGTAACAAGTCTGTCTATGTAATTCACATGATGTTTATTTCCACAGTGATTCATAGAATTATAGAAA
This sequence comes from Pampusana beccarii, assembly GCA_013399365.1. Lineage (NCBI taxonomy): Eukaryota > Metazoa > Chordata > Aves > Columbiformes > Columbidae > Pampusana > Pampusana beccarii. The sequence goes on from VWYH01002063.1 coordinate 567,211, forward strand.
AGTTTGGGTTGGAAGGGACCTTCCAAGCTCATCTAGTCCATCTAGCAATGAGCAGGGACATCTTCCACTAGATCAGGTTGCTCAGAGCCCCGTCCAGCCTGGCCTTGAATGTCTCCAGGGATGGGGCATCTACCACCTCTTTGGGCAACCTGGGCCAGTGTTTCACCACCCTCATTGATTGTTGGGTGAAAGTTGTCAATGAGGAATATAGTATGCATTCCTTATAGAGGGGATGAGAGATACTGTCTTTGCTGTGTTTTGGATGATGGCTGGTCTTGTAGAAGCAAGGTGTTTTAGGCCAGTGGCATTCTTGCATTGAGTCCTTTGGCAGATGTGAAGGGTTTGGCCATTACGGTATCCAAGAAGCTGATGTTGATCTAGTTTGAAGGAAGGTGTCTATAGGCCTTGGAGTAGAAATTGGTGATAACGCCCTAGCTTTCACTCCAGGTATAGCTTCAGTACAGTATTGATGTAATTACCTAAACAAAATATTTAACTTAGGGTAGCTTGTGCAGGCTTGCAACCTTGTGTGGGTATTTTTGCCAATTTTTTTGACTGTTATCTGCTTAGAATCACTTTTCTGGCTGAAGACATAGATACGCTGGCCTAGACCTTGAAGAAACTTCTGTTGGACTGGGATGCCATTCTGGTTTGAGGTGGTAGGCAAGTCTGGTGCTTTGAAACAAACCTTTTCAGTATTTATTTTCATACCATGCCTTGGAGGGCTGGCACTAACATTGGCATAGCAAGTTTATTTCCAATGAAGGAAACGTAGTGAAACAAGCATGTCTCACGTATCAAAATAGGTATAGATGTTTATAGATAGATGTTTATAAAAAACATATAGGTACCTGATTTGCCAGTAAAGTTTGCATTAATTTCTGCCTTTTGAACTAAACCAAATACATAAATGTAGTATTTATGACATCTGTATGATATTTCAGGTGGGTTTATTTTTTTCTGCTTACTTCTACTAATACTGCTATGAAGGTTACATTAAGAACAATTCCAAGCTGCTTAATTATTCTGAAAGAATGCATATATTAATACACTTTTTCAACAAAAATATCTTCTAATAGACTTATGTGATGCGACATGTTTTCGTGAGCTTTATTGCTATCCTGTTATGTGGAAGAAGAATGGCAGTATTTCTTCTTGTAGCCTTGAATATCTGATGTCAGTGTAATAATAGAAAGTGTAATTTTTTTCCACTGGTGATACAGTTCAGTGTATTTAAAATATAAATGTCAGTGAAAACCAGGTAGTATCTAGCCAGACATTTTGAAAAAAGTACTGCTTAGAAATCAAAATATATTTGATAGATGTGTACTATACATGTATGGAAATGAAAATTAAGAAAATAAATTTTATTCAGATGTTTCTCCTGCATTACACACATATTAAAGAAATATTTTGTAACAGGATGACATTCCAATGTATTTTCAAAACTCCTTTATTTCATAAAAGGTTATGTAATGAAGAAAATAAATTAATTCCTGGTTTTTACTTGACTGATTTTTGTTTTGTTTTGTCATACAGGATTGGCCAGTATATTTAAAAATATGTATGAGTTGCTAAAAAGATTTTATGTTTTGGTGTAATATGCCTCAGTTTTCTAAAATAAAATAAAATAAAATTTTAAGAAAAACAAACCCCCACACACCAAAACCAAACCAACCAACCAACCAACCAAAACAAAACAAAAACCAACCGAACAAAAATGACAAACAACCAAACCAAACAACCAAACCAACAGACAAAACAAAACAAAAAACACCCCAAACCAACATACTGGTCACTGAGGAAATAAGATTTGGAGATAAAGAACGACATAAATGTATATGTGAATGAGCTGGATTTTTCTGAAGTGTATTATAATAAATACTAGTTCGAAGAGGTTGTGGTGTACATGAAAGAAAGTGGAACACAACTTCTTATCAAGAAAATTTGATTTCTTCACCTGGCAAAACTGCTGAATGTGTCTGGTCAAATTATCCCTCTGCCACTTTTGACTTAGTGTCTCATCTCTATCGCTTTCTCACTAATTGTTAGCCCATACTTGCTTGATGAGTCTCTTCTTAAACCCTGTTCTTCTTCCTGACAGATTAATGATTTGTTTCTGCTGCATCAGACCTAAAGATTTCTATGTATTTTTACTGATTCAGGCACATTAATTTTGTGAATGTCTAAATTTTCTGGAACGCTGTTCATTCCTAGAAAATCTAAAATAAGTTAAATGATTGCACATCCCTTAGAAATAAACTGTAATTTTTCTTCTTCAGCAGTAACTCAAGCTGTGACAGTTTCTTCTAAGAACTCCTTGCATATCATTTACCCAGCAGAAAGCAAAAATAGTCTTTGTGTGTAGATATTCACCTCTTTTTATCACTGTCGAAACTTTTTTTGGGGAAAAAAAAAAGGCAATTCTACTATTCTGTCCAAAAGCGCTTTATTACCTTGTGCCATTATATTGATCTCTTCCATTATTTGCTTGTTTTGAAGGTATTGTCAGAAAGGAATTTTATTTTTCTTCAGTCATTTCAAAATGAAAACGTATGATTTCTTGTTTTTCTATAACATATCTTATAGAGGCACTGAAAAGCAAAATTACCCCTTCTCCACAAAAACTTTGCAGTTTTTATTCTGGTTTAGTGTTTCTCTTTATTTCTGTTCTCTAGCAGCATATTACACCCTTATCATTCATGCAGGTTCACTAACAAAGTTGCTATATGTTCAAAAGTTCAAATAAGTCATTTGCAGAGAAAGCTACCTTTGTTTTTTCGTTTTGTAGTGGAGAGAAGTACAGTGAGAAGTGCCATGCACACACTAAAATAATATTAATTCTGGTAATAGCATAGACGATATTTATTCTTAGGTCTGAAATTTGTTTGCTGGACTCATACCTTTGTAGTCTAATGCCATGAAATCTAGTATGTTGACGCTGTTGGGACTGTTTTCAATAAATTCTAATATATGCATAACCAGTACTAGTGGTCATGCAAGAAAGTTAAGAGCATGAGAACTGAGGTCAATACTAACATCTCTGTCTGTTGCCATGCAGGTGGGTAGGACAGGTTCAGGAAGGTGATGGCGCTAGGTGTGCACTTGCTCAACATCTACCCATGAGACACAAGGCAAGCCAAGAGGCATTTTCTAAATCTTTGTAACAATTTTGTTTGCTGGACTTGCTAGGTTTTGTGTATTTTCAAAGAATTACAAATATTTAAAAATTATTAGCAAAAATGTGTAGGATTCACAATAGTTTTAGCTAAAATTGAGAGGAATTAAACAATGCAAAACAATCTCAGATTGAATAAATTATTCATACCAATATGTTTCACTTAAAAATACATTTAACTGAAGCATTTCATCCCGAGTCAAAATATGCATTGGAATCTAACTTTGGCTCACACCTGGTTGGTAATAAAAGTTAATTTGATTCTCCCGGCAGATTCACGAGTTACAAACCAGCTTGGAAAATGTGTGAATATAGTGATTGTAAATCAAATCATTTCGTATATTGAACATCTGTATTTCTTAAAATCTCTAGTAGTATATATTGTCAGATGGGAGCGTCTAGGAAATGCATAATGAGCAAGTTTGCAAACAAAGAGAAGTGGTAATGTTGACTGAATTCTCTTGTCAGTTATACCAAAGTAGCTCTGCTAAAATAATAGATTTTTCCACATTTACACTAGTTAAGCTGAGAGCAAAACTTGACCTCGGTTCTGATGAGGGAATACAGGTGAAGAAAAATAATGAATTTTCCCACTGGTGCACGCAAAATAGATGGTTGTTTCTGTCTGATGCTCTGTATTTATTGCTTGTAGTTCTGTGTCAGCACTATTACAGAGATGTTAAGCACTGCTAACAGAAATTATTTTCTTTTCCATACAGATGATGACACATTTTCCAATGTGTTTTGTGAAACCTCTGGAAAGCTTATCAATGTACATTTATTTGCCCTGGCTGCTCAGTATTATTCTTTTTCTAACCTTGGAGTGTGTACTCCATTAGAAGACGTGCTTGAAGCACTGAGAGGAGACAATCAAGGAACAACAGGTATATTTACATTTGTATTTAAATTTTTATTTTTCACTATGGGACCTTCAGAGTTTTGGTTTTGGAGAGTGGTTGGGGTCTTTTTTGTTTGTTTTTTTGTTTTGTTTGTACATTTGTTTGTTTTCCCTACATGCTTCCCACTTTAATTTTCATGTATTCCTAGATAGTTTCTTCACTGCTTTTGTTTAGAAAATGGATTCTCTTGCTGAGATTTGAGCAGAGGGGCCACAGCATCCAGTACCTATAGACCCTTCCTGAGATTCAGTTTTAAAGGAGATGAGATAGGCAAGCAGACACATCATTTTTTGAGACTGCTTGCTAATTCTCTTTGTTTTTCTTCTCCCTGAGCAGCAGGAATCATGGCTGCTATTCTTGGGTTTTTTAAAGTCTCACCCTAAAATCTAGTGAGTGGTATTTTTGTTACATCTTTTGTTTCATATTAAATATGTGCTTTGGCATTTAGCTGAATGTGGCCCAATAAGTGTTTGATGTCTCCAAAAAAAATTATGTCATAAAACTAGAGTGATTTCATTTTCTATAGTTAAAGAAATTGAATTTAAACACTCTCAAGTTGGCATCAAGTTGGACTCTGGAAGTCTTGCCCCTGATTACATTTTTTGTATCAGATGATAAACTGGCGTTTATGCCTACTTTGACTACTGTCATTTTCACTGAAAATGTGCTCCTCGTGGTGTCCTCAGTCATTATAAATTTGTTAGTGTCTTTCAGATTCCTCATTAATTTTTCAGAGACAGACTGAACAGCCTTTGCTTTCTAGTGCGTTTTTTTCTCTCTAATACGTTAAAACTCTGACTTTTTCTTCCATTTCCTACAGCGATCTTTTTCTAATTTTCCTGTTTTACGTGGTTGACTCCTCAGTTTTCCATTTTTTCGGAAATACTAAGATGCCATAGCTGAGATAGTTTTGATAGTTGGTTCTGTATTGGTCTAAAACTGTAAGTTTACTGTCTGACTTCTTTCCTTTTACTATTAATTAATCTGAAGCCTTTTTTCTTTTTTGACAATGATATGCTGCTTTTCTTTCACTTGCTTTTTAGCTCTTTTCATGTTTATTATGCTCTCAATTCCCACTTAATTTTCTGTAATTCTGTAGTTATACCTTGTTATACTCATAGTTGAGTTCATACCTGGATTAGCTTTCTTAGACAAAAATGCAGGGATTCTTTCATCTTTTTGTCATGCAGAATGGAACATCAGGAATAAGACAGCTGCTAAATATTTTATTTTGTGTCTTGCAGGAGTCCTGCTTGGTTGGGTAGCTGGGGCCTGGGTTTGTGATGCAGTAATTCTAAATCATACTTCATAGAAAAAATAAAATGTATTCCAAATGTATACAATGCTATTATAATTCAAAACCTTTGTGTTGAATTGGCAGTAAGTATCAGTTAAACTAACTTAATTGAAGTTCCTGGTAATCATTTGGCAGAAGCAAAATACCAAATTATGGATTCATAATATACAAGTTGCCATATGAGAGTTGTGATCTTTCAACTTTAAGCTATTTCAGATATGTTGGACTTAATTGCGTGTTTCAGAAGATATATTTATTTCCTACATACTAAAGCTTGCAAGTCAAGAGAAGTCTAAGTCTGAGAAAACAGGCAACTTTACGATGGCCTTGCTCTTATTCTGAAAAGTATGCATCAGGATAGTTCTGTTTATGTTTCAGATGGTTTTAATTCATTTTCTTGTTCTAAGACAAACATCCTTATGAGCCTATTCCCGCAGTTTGCGCACTTGCATAGTTCTCAGACTTCTTCACCATCTTCATGTAGACATATTGCTCTCCTTCCTTGGAATAATTGGTAAGCACAAACATTTTAGGTGTATTGTGGACACAGCTGCTCAGAATGGAGTTCTGAGTCTAAAGGGCTTTCTCCATTGCTTCCTAACAAAGTTCACTGTGGTCCTTGCTGCACCATCAGGTTTCTTGCACTGAGCACACAGGATCCAGAAGAGCCTGGCCCAACGGGAGGAAGCCAGTGCGGACAGTTTCTTGTTACAGGGTTCATGTCTGATATAAGAAGTGGGGGCTGCTAGAGTATTGGATTAAGACTACTCTCTACCTTTGCAGTGTGTATATGGCCAAGATAATAGTCATGCAGTGACTGTTAATAAACCCATTGTTAAATTCCACATACTGAAACATATGAGGCACACAGAATCGGTCTGCCTCAATGTTTTTTTTTGGGCATATGGTTATCCCAGTCCCTCAGTCTGGCCTGTGGAATTAAATCATAGCAGCGTAACTTCTGTATAGGTGGTGGTGTCTGGTGTGGACTGAGTTTCATTTTTTATCTGGTGTCTCTGAATTTCCATAGGTAGCTGTGATGTAAAAACCCTGCATAGTGCCAGGGGACAGACTTTTCATAAGGGCCTGTTTCGACAGGACAAGGGGTAGTGGTTTTAAACTAGAAGAGGGGAGATTAAGGCCAGACATGAGGAAGAAATTTTTTACATTGAGGGTGGTGAAACACTGACACAGGTTGCCCAGAGAGGTGGTAGATACTCTGTCCCTGGAGACATTCAAGGCCAGGCTGGACGGGGCTCTGAGCAACCTGATCTAGTTGAAGATGTCCCTGCTCATTGCAGGGGATTGGACTAGATGAGCTTTGAAGGTCCTTTCCAACCCAAACTATTATATGATTCTATGATAACGCCATAGGAGATCTTAGGCAAATCTGCACTAGCCCTGTATAAAAGACAGTCTCTCCTCAGTCAGTTCAGCTTCACAACTGAAGATGTAGGTGTAAATGGCATTATAGAGTTGAAGCAGTTTTTCAAATGGAAAACAGCTACCTGTGCTAGGGGTTCACAATGTAAATGAACATTTCAGTACTAGCTAAAACTAGTAACATTAAGCTTTCTTTTCCTCTGTTATATCCAGGGTACTTCTGTGAAGTGTTTGAACCCTGCTTTCTTTTTTTCATCACAAAAGGATCTGGATCTCTAAATTTCTTATAGTTTTTGAAATTAGTATTTGTTTTACTTGCATTGGTTATACACATAATAAGGAAATCTGCATGCATAGGTACTTGTTTCAAGAAAATAATTTTGTGTTAGCAAAATTAATTAACACAGTTTGTTTAAGACTAGTATACATGTATTTTTTTTCAAATTTGCGGCTGTCTTGGCAATATAAAACAGTCCCCAAATATGGTTTTCTATTAGATTGTAATATGTCTGCTTGTTTTTCAAAATAATCTAAAAAGAACTATCAAAATTTTACAGAAAATGCAGCAGCAGTAGAATTTATTAAAAATCCATAATTTTCTGTAAACAGTATAGTTTTCCCTGAGCTGAAATGTAAGTAGAGTGTTCATTCTGCAAAAAGTAGGGAAAAAAAAAATTAAGAAACTAAAAATACTAAAGAAACATTAGTAGCTAAGATGATAAATACATATCTAGTATAAGCAAACTATGATTTCTTCTACCTGGAACCTCAGCATTTGTAAGTTGAGTCTTATTACTGGATTTGTGAATTCATTCCATGTTTAAATACCTAATTTGTTTTAAGTGCTGTCTGAAATGGTACTTCACACAGCATTACGCTATTCAGTCTTTTGAGTTCATACTATAGCAAAGAGTAAAAGGTGTGATGCGTGGTGATGGTTCAAAGTGGCAGTGTTACTTTGGAGAACAAACGTAACTTTTATTTCTGTCAAGAAGTTAAATATCCGTTTCTTCTTGTTCCCAGTTTGCATTTTCTTTTTCTAATGAGTCTACCCAGACACAAAAATATTCAAGTATAAACAAAAAAGGAGAACTTTTAAATTATTTTCTAGGTTTTCTTGTTTCATCTGAAATGCTTACAAATGAGTTTTTTAGGAGACAGTGGAGATCTTCACCATTTTAAAATTAAGGAGGATCTTTAGTGAAATGACAAACACTTTTTTCTGCTATTTGTTTTGTTTAAAAGTCTTTTAGTCTCTTTTTTCTTCTGTCAGTTCGTAGAGCCTATATTAGATTTTAAGTATTGTCCTAACAGTTTATTATAAAACCCCACATGTTTGAGAAATAGAGAGATCCTATGGGTTTAGCAAAAAATAGCGAAAACACTAGGTTTCTCATGAGCTCCATTCAATTCCCCACTCTCTTTTAAAGAAGTAACACACTTGGCTCCATTCCCAGCATGATCTGGTCAAGGAATGCACATACGTTTTGCCTAATGATCAGTTTCTGGACAGATGAACACGTAGTGCGTAAAAAACAGAGAATGGGAAAATATATTAATCTGCCTAGTCATGTGAAAAAAAAAAAAAAGGGTCTTTTTTCTAGGAGCATTCTCATCTGTAACAGCCTGGTTTCTTCTACCCTCACTGAGACGTACAAAAATTTCCATCCATTTGACTAGAGTCAAGTGTCCTGTAGTGTTGGTGGCCTAAGACAAATGTGTGGGTTTCTTACAAGGGAGCAACTTCTGAGCTCCTCCTTTGGCTGGGGGATGTAGAGATCAGCACGTGGGTGCCTGGTGTGCTCCACGAGCAGTAAACCCATGGTAGAGATTGACTCCATCTTGTTAACACATTCTCCGGTGATTTTCTACTGGAAAGATGTAGCAGTTCTATAGCCCATAGAATCATAGAATAGTTTTGGTTGGAAGGGACCTTCCAAGGTTATCTAGTCCAACCCCCCTGCGATGAGCAGGGACATCTTCAACTAGATCAGGTTGCTCAGAGCCCCGTCCAGCCTGGCCTTGAATGTCTCCAGGGATGGGGCATCTACCACCTCTCTGGGCAACCTGGGCCAGTGTTTCACCACCCTCATTGTGAAAAATTTCTTTCTCCTATCTAACCTGAATCTCCTCTCTTCTGGTTTAAAACCGTTACCCCTTGCCCTGTCATAACACACCCTTCTGAAAAGTCTGTCACCATCTCTCTTATAGGCCCCTTTTAAGTACTGAAAGGCCGCGATAAGGTCTCCCCAGAGCCTTCTCTTCTCCGGGGTGATCAACCCCAACTCTCTCAGCCTGTCCTCATAGGAGAAGTATTCCAGCCCTCTAATCGTCTTGGTGGCCCTTCTCTGGACCCTCTCCAACAGCTCCATGTCTTTCCTATGCCCATCCACAGGGTAAATAAAGAGAAAAAGAATGTTCATCTTCCTTTGAATTTCCCCAGAATCATTCATAAATTTTAATTGTGATATCTCCCATTTAATATTGTGAGCAAATCTGCAGCTGTACACAGCTGTACGGTGTGATTATTAATTGTCTCTGCTCTTATACTTCATATATGTAAAAGTAAATGAGCTAAACAACATGAAAACAAGTATTTTTAGGAACAAGAAGAAATAGTACAGTTTTATAGTAGTAGCTATTGTCTAATATCTGGTTTGGTGTTAGATATGCTGCATCTTAAGAAAACTCACAATGCTAAGTTTTATAGTGTGTTGAATGTTACTAATTCATCTATAATTCAGAAGTTTAATCTTGTAATAATCTAGTGAGTTTTTAATTAAAAATTACTATTTTTTCTAATTGATTGCGAGTCCTTATTATTACGTATTACATTAATGTGTATTTATTTTGTTAATCTGGTACAGGTATCAAAACCGATGAGTTTATGAATAATAAGAAATCACATGAAGTGCAGGTGATGTCAGAGCTGGTAGACAAAATAGCAAATTATTGTGGTATAAAGCAGGTAAGGAAGCAGTTCGTACTATATGTTACTGTGTACTTTCCATACTATTCTCCTTACTATGTTTGAATACCCCATTTTGATATTCTGTGACTGCTGTTCTTGTTTTCCCTGGAAATAATTGTAGCTTAAAAGGAGCCTTTAGGGCCAAGCTGGAGATCAATTTTGTGTACAAATGTATCATTCCAAAGGAGCTGCCTTTCAATGAGTTATGATGATCCTCTATATATTGAACAGCTAAAAATCGTACTGCTTTTTGCTATGCATGGATGCTGCCTTTTTTATCAGTATCATATTACTGGCAATTTACCATAGACATCGGAGTAAAACTTCACTGTTCTCCTGTCAAGGGCTATCACATAGAGACCAAAGCAGAAAATCTGAGAAATTATGAAAGCATGTAATCTTCTTCTGGTACAAAGGATTTAAAGTGTTTCCTGTTGTTTAATGCTGCCCACCTTTCTTTAACATGGATTGGGATCTTCAATTAGGAATTTAGTTATGACTTTTTTAGTTTGAAGAGAGACCAGGTTAAGCAGACACTCATGTAGCTGGGTATGCATGAAGTATATTTGGGCACCCAACACCTTAATACACCCAATAATTATGAATCAGGCATTTCATACATCAGATGGCAAGTTCATCCTTGGATCATGAAGAATTGCAGGATTCCTTTCTCAAACTTACCTTTTTTTTACAGGTACTTATGATTGCACAGTGCACTAGATCACTGTTGCATTAAAACCTTGTAGATGTTTACTTATGGATCTGTTGACAAAACATAAGCACCACAACAATACTGTATTTCACATTTTCTGTGACAAAAGTAACGCCAATACCACTTTTTTTGTTTACATACGTTTAGTTTTCTGTTTTTTCAATGTTAAACTTTCTGTTGTGTTCCACATCTTAGATCTTTGTTGTGGTAAGACTAAATTTTTAAGTATCTGGGTGAACTGAGTTGGTTTGATAATTTTAATCTCTGTAATGCTAGTAACTGGCTAGTCTGGCTTCATCCTCCCTTTAAACTGTGGATGGATAGTGGCTCTGGACACTGCATTTGATTCCTTTCTACATCTGAGCTGCACTTGCTTTCTATGCAAAGGCCTGTAAGTATAAATGGGGACCAGTTTTCTCCAGCCTAATATTCATTGCCACAAAGATTTGTGGAGAACAAACTACATTTGTTTAAAACCAAAGATTAATAAAGTATCTGCCCAGATTTAATTCTAAACATATTCCCTCTGAGCCTTTTTTTCTTCCCTGAGTATGTCTGAGTGTGGTTTAAAATTAAAACGTCAGACGTGGGTAAGGGAGGAGAGACAGCTGCAGTTGGGCTTGCTGACTCCATATTACTATGGTCTCTGATATATTTTGTTCCCCAAATTGTGCCTGGCCTTTGCAGTGGGAGGGTGCTCGTTGGCCTGCTTCATACCTGTGCCAGAGGGGTTGCTAAAAATTAATGGTATGGCCAGTTGTGCACTGGGGTGGAGCACGTGGCCGTGCTGTGTTCAGTTTAGTAGCAGGGGTGTAACTGCAGCATCCCGAGTCGCTGCTGCTGCCACCATAGACTGAAGGTCAGGCCCCAAAACTTGGAATCGGCTCTGAGTTTCTGAAGCTGACCCTTGATGTGGAAGTTGTTTGGCTCAGACTGAGTTTAATTTAGATAATATAAATGATGCAGTACTCTCAATAGGCTCAGGTCAGACCTGTGGCATCCTTGGAAACAGAGATCAAAACTCTGAATCCTGACCATCTGTTTTGTGGGGAACAACTGATTAAGGCACAGTTTTAGGCAGTCTTCTCCTTACAACCAGGATTACCACGTAAATGGTTAAGGCCAAATATTATTGGATGAGATGCAGTTGATTCGTGAGCATCTGCAATGGCTTACAGCGATGGAAGGCGACCTCTCCCACAGCTCTTTCAAGAGCCACCCACGGTGACAAGTGTGGGTGCCCTCAACAGCCGTAAAGTGGATGCACTCTGTAAAGAATAAAAACCCAGTAGCAGCAGATTTGTGAAAGTAATTTCTGCCATCATTAGCAGTTTTTTTGCCTTGCTTACCTTTGCTTCAAGCAAGTATTAGTCCTTCAAGTGTTGAAGACTTTCACATACTGAAAAAGCTGCCAGAGAGTGTAGTTTGCTTATAATGCAAGACAAAATGTTCCCTGCGTTTGCTGGAAGGTGGTGTTTCATATAGCATTTTCATTTAGATTTTAAATAGTTCCTGTGAGATTCAGGAATGAAAGGAAAGGAAAACCCATATTCAGACACTAAAAAAGTAGAGCCACCTTAATGACCTACCCTAAGTCCCGACGTAGCTGGTTACCAATAAAATCTCAAACCAATCATTATTAAGTATCTGTCAATATGCTGCAATTTCATCCAGTGATTATGCACTTTTATCAGATGGCTTGGAATGTCTTTAGACAAAGGATTATTTTCTGTTTATTGTTTGAAAAAATTGTAACATTGAATGAAAAAGATTATTGCAATATATCACTGAATATGAAATGCTGACTGCTCTATATTAATTTTTTTCCATTTTAGTCATACACTGTAACAAAATTTATTTGTGCAAAGTTGCAAATCCCTAATATATGAAAAGAGCTTTCCAGTTACATTAAAAAAAAAAAAAAGCCTCCTTTTAGTTATTAAAAAAGCAACTCTTTTGGTTTTGGTTACCTTTCAACTTAAAAAGATATAGAAATTGTAAAGTTTTAGGAGAGCTTTTTTCTTATTGATTTTTTTTCTGTTCTTCTCACAAAACAAAATATATAAGGCACTTGATTAAAAGATCTAGAGCTATGAAAACACAACACATGCTTTACAACAGCACGTGTCCTCAGGGTGTTTCTTTCAGATATTACAGATCACTGACGGCTTGAAAAAAGCCCTCCATTTCACCTCCATACCATGATGTGTGATGGGTGGTAGAGGCTATTACTCTTTTGTGTTATTTTATAATGTAGTATAATGAATAATAAAATGAGAATAAAAGAAAAAAATATTACTACTGTAATTACTTCTAGGTTAGTGATTTGAATTAAAACATTAAACCAAACTAACTAAAGGCAGTTTTTCAGTTATTTACGACCCTTTTTAAGCATTGTTCTCATGGTACAAGTGGAACTTTATTTTATAAAAAAGTTCTGATTAAACTCTGAGAAGAAACCAGTGATGATTTTTCTTTGTTTAAATGCACATTTATTTTCTTTAATGTATTTGTGAAAGTTTTCCTTGTAAATTTCAGCATGTGCAGCAAGAGTTGCAATGTGTAATGTAAATATGATATAATTCTGCGTTCAGCATCACATTAAATTTGTAATTTGGTGCTGGGAAATGTTGGAATTCTTCTAGAAACAAAGTTCTGGATTGTGCTGTGCCAGAAATTGTGTTTAAGCATAGTACCCAACTCACTATGGACAAGACCTTTGGAGTTCATTGTATCATGGAAATTTCATTTTAAAAGTTCATGCTTGGCAGATACGCTATGGATTGCTGATTGCCTTTCCTTATGTAATCAAGGGAATGTAAAGCAGGGATTAATTTCACGCAGTCTATTTGTTTAGCACAAGATCATTGCCTGCTTATTTTTAGTCAAATTTTCCTTTCGGTTTAAAACTATTCTCCCAGTGCTAATTTAACAAAATATTACTGTTTTCTTTTTACTTGGAAACAACCAAAAAAACCCCAAACAGCAGTTTGTCTTTGCAGCCACGAGAGGTCACACTTAGAGGTGAGGAATAATTCACTGGCTGACTCTGTGTCCAAATGCTGCCTTTCTCAGCAACAAAAGCCTTGCAAAGTGGAAATGTGCATATTCTGCATAACAGTAGTATCTGTTACATAAAATAGTGGTTAAAATTATTCCTTGCACACTTCTCTTTCCTTCACTTTTAAATAATCTAGGAGAATATTGGTGATAAATGTGTTAGACAAATGAATGACAATTTAAAAAATATGCTTAGATTGTATCAATTTTATTTCACTAAATCCACTCCTATGCTGATTTCATTCAAGAAATTTGAGAATTATAGCATAACTAGATGGCAAACATGCAACAATATCACACTAAAAGTGCAAATGAGAAAGCCACATGCAGCCTGGGTAAACAATTTTTACTTAATAGTGTGTATTCCCCACTGCTTTGCGTAGTCCTTAGTGACATTGGTTCACATTTTTCTTTCTAATTCCATGGATGTACAAATCTTTAACTTTCGTAGAATAAGAAATAAATATTTCATTTCAGGAAGAGTGTCGCTGTACTGAATATTCTCACCTGGTAAAAAACTATGCAGTTGAGTTTAAGATGGATCTGTGTTGTGTATGCACCTATTTGGACTTACAAATATCAGTGTAAGCTTTCTTATGAGTGTGTGACAGACTAAGAACAAGACATGATGTTCTTGAATCAAACACTTTCAGGAACATCTACAAAGAAGTCATTATATCTAGTCAGTATAATTTTTGGTAGATATCTGAATGGAAATGAACATTATAATTTTTTTCCTTAAAGAAATATCACTCTGCCTATTCTTGTAAAATATTTTATTACGTATTTATTACAAATTGAAACACACATGACATAAAGCTGTGATTATGTACTTAAAGGCCTCAGGTTAGCCTCTTTTCTGTTACTACTCTGTATAGTGTTTTTCTTCCTGTGCTATATCAGTCACTGAAGTAGCACACACAGTCAGCTAAGAGACAAACAAAACTGTCAACTCGTTATCCCATCCATTCTCTCCTTCCTCCAGAACAGGCAGTAGAAAGCACATGTGACAGCTGATCTCCTTTGTTTTATTACAAAGGCATCGTTATTTTAATCAAAGCCATATGGATCATTTGCACAGAACGGGAAAGTGGTATAAATAAGCATTTTGACATAAAGGAGGGTGTTGATATCACCTGTCTTTAGGTCACACCTGAAGTGGTTAAGTTAGGCACCGAATCTGAAGATGCTTATTTCCATATACCTAGTGATACACAGACGACTCCGTTGGGGAGCTAGTTGCTTAAAGCTAAATACTGTGAATACTTTCTTTGCTAACTCGTATGTCCTGACCTAGTTTAGCAAGGGCAGGCTGTGTTGGTGATGTTTATTGTTATTTTCTTTAGCAGAAGGGAGTTCTGTGTCAAAAAATATACTCAAAGTCTTTCGCAGAAGTGTCAGGACGTGCATTGCATAAGCATTGCAGTTTCTGTTTTCTGGAGCAAATCAGATAAGACTTAATTCTATATTTTAAAAACAGAAGGTGGATCAACAAAGCAAATGAACTCAGTGTGTTAGGAGGGATAGCTGACAAGGAAATTATGAAATCCATGCTTACAATTTTAGGGAATTTTTTGCATTTGATTGAAGTGTGTCTTGTTGCTCATTAATATAGCAATTTTTTTCCCCCTATTATCTAGGTAATCGATATAGGTTCTGGAAAAGGCTACTTGAGTTCATTTTTGTCCATGCAGTATAAATTAAAAGTTTATGGAATTGACTCCTCAAACACCAACACAAATGGTGCTCATGAAAGGAACAGAAAATTGAAGAAACACTGGAAAGCATATCAGAGGCGAGGAAGAGCAAACCTCAAATGCCAGATGTTGGAAAAGTCAAATGACGGGCCAGTGGAAAGTGAAATTAGATGTAAAGCAGTCATTGAAAAACCGTTAAATAATGATAGCAGTCTTCAAAGTCAGGACCAAGTGACTATCCAAGATTTAGTTCCTTCTTGTTGCTTCACAGAAGTAGCTACATCTGAAACCAGCAAACAAACTGAAGTTGATTTGGTGGCTCGGACACAGTCTGATGAGAGCAAACTTTCTGAAGAGGTTCTTGCTATTCTAAATGTTCTGCCTGCTGATGCTGTAGAAGTTTCTTCTTCATCTCAGTGTAACTGCGGGGAACTCTGTGAAGAGGAAAAGGCCCAAAGAAAAATGGCATCTCTCAAGGCTAAAGCAAGCAAGTCAAGTGAATCAAACCTGTATTTTCCTTTGACCTCTTGCATCACAGCAGAAACAGAACTCAGTGACATCATAACAGACCTGGAGGTTATTTTACTAATATTTGAAGTAGATTGTCCATTGTTTTTATCTTGCCGTGTTCACATGGAGTGCTGTCAGTGGTAAAAATGAATATTCTGTCCCAATAATGTTTTTTTTCAACCAGTTAGCAGAAGTATGTCTAGCAGATACAGATTGTTTTTCTTTTTTAATATATGTGTTAGGATAATTTTGAAAATATTTATTATGTAAAGCAGCCTTTAGAATTTATGGGGTAGATAATAATCAGCTGTCAAACTTAAGAGCATACATATTAGCACATTCAGGTATTTTACAGTTGTGGTTATAGATAACATCTAATTATGATGAAAAGAGCTATAGTTACCAGGTAGATGGATATATTAAGCACTGGAATTTCAATTTTCCTGAAATTACTTATTTTTTAAGTTTTATATTTAAACTTCAAAGTCATAGGAGAATTTATTGCGTATAGTGCTCAACATAGAGAGTTTGTAAAGAGCCCTATTTCCAAATAATGTTTTTTGTATTTTGACTTTTCAGAATTACTTTAATTTCATTTAGTAATTTACTAGCTGGCAGGGGTTGTGTCTGAACAAACAAACCCAAGCTCAGCTGCCCGAAGACAGTGACTCAAGTCTAGAAGCTGTTCAGTTCCTATTCCGGAGTTAACTCACGTTGATTGGGTAGATACATTTGGTCTTTTAAGGAAAGATAAAAACTTGCCTGTGTTCAGTAGTAACTGAACCATTATATTCAGGGGTATAATTAATCTCTGATTCAAGACCATAGGTTTATGCTGATGGCCTTGTAACTAGAGCTAATAAATCTGACTGAGTATCTGAGAACGTGTGAAGCAAACGCATGTCTGTCTGCAAAAGACATCCCGAGCAGCAGGGTTTGTTGATGGAGCATGTGCTTTTACATTTGCACAGTTGGATTTTGTGTCCTCTTAGCATTCAATCTGTATGATGTGAAAGGCAGAAGTCCTGTATCACTGCCTTTCTTTATTAAAAAAACCCAACTTTATTAAAAAGCAAGAACAAAACAAAAACAAAAAAAACATTACTGTCAGAAAAGGTAAAAGCCTCATTGTGTTAAAAAATAGTAATAACCAAACTGCACATTACATGTGATGAATGTGTTTAATTAAAACACTTTAAAATGTGCAGTCATTTACATCTTTTGAAGTATTTTGATATTTTTTAGGATAAAACATTTCTTTAGAAACAGTTTTGTAAACATTTCCAAGTTTTTATTGTAACCATGAATGGATTTTTTTTTCTCAATTTTTCCTAAACTGGAGACAAATAGGGAATGGGGAAAATTAGGATTTACTGATTTATACAGTAAGTTCTGAAATGAACTAGCTGATGAAATATGGGTATAAGAATGCATGTTTGTATATAGCCCAGGCCTAATATTGAGAGATTAAATTTTGCTGCGCTTAAGCCAGTGATCCAGAAAGTACTTTCAATTATGCCCAGGCAACCCCAGTGAAGTCAATGATGGTGCAAAAGTGTACTTGACACAGACAGACTGCCCTAATATTGGTCAGAAGTTTCCTGTATCTTGCATGTGGTAGCTATTTTCCACTGAATTTCTCCTGAAAGAATTGCAACTTTTTATGTCCTGGGGTTTAAATGCTGCCCTTGCAAGTGCACATCTTCCATTAGCTTCCAAACTTTAGTCTTGTTCCACTATTTCTATAATTGCATGTGGAAAAAAAAACTTCCTGGAATGGTGAGCTGAAGCTGACTGATAGGAAAAAAGTCATTAAAAACTAACCTGGACTGAAACTGAACTTTTGCCATCTAAAAATTTTGGATCCTAAGACAAGATGAGGGCAAGCACAGAGAAGTAGCACGAAGTGGAAGGTGAGAAGGGGAACACGAAGAATTCAAAACAGAGGGATAAAGGGGCGGTTTTACTGTTTCACACATACATATATAATACAGATGTGTGAGAACATCAAATACAGAGTAGCAAAAATAGATGTGCAAGCAAAATCAGAATGATTACAGAAAAGTGTCACAATGGAATGTCCCTGGACTAATTCCTTGTTGATAACCTTCTTAATAAATAAAACCAAAATTCAAAGCAACACCGTGTTTTACCATGTATATTCCAGCCCATAACGCTAGAAGGAAAAATCTTGTTATGAATGGTGAGAAGAGGGATAATTTGTTGTTGAATAGTAGTAGGCACACTGCAAAACTGCAGCAGTATTGCAGTTTTGGAAATAACAAAGCAGATGGAGAAGGGCCTGCTGTTTGTACTACACTTACATTTAGGAAATTGTTTTGATTGTAGCAATTCAAAGTAGCAGAAATGCCATAGGTAGGTCCAGCCAGACTTACAGCAGTAAATCTGAAGGAACAAAAGGAATTAGCAGCAGTTGCAACAATAATAATAATAACAAGAAAGTTCAGAAAAAACAAGAAAGTGGCCCATGTCTAGTCAGCACATGAATGTTCCCTTCCATGCAGGTAAACCAGCTGCTGTTTATAGTCTTAAACTTCTGCTTCCTCCTGGGTGGTGAAGGTGGAGTGCAGAGACCTGTAGTTCCTTACCTGAGCAAAGCAAGGGGTGGTCTGGTGCTCCTCAGAGGCAGTGTACCCTGTTGTCTTACCACTGAAGAGCTTTTATTATGCACCAAAAAATTCCAGAACAGAGCACCAGGAGTCCTCACTGAGTTGTGTATTTAAACCTTGCAGCTCAATAACCATTTGTGGCATGTTTGGGGTTTGGAGTTTCTTGTTGTTATTCTTGCTCTTTCAGTTGAAGAATTAGATGCTTTATTGTTGGTTATTTATTTTTTCTTTTTCTTCTTAGGACTGTATGATAGTGGGTCTGCATACGTGTGGCGATCTTGCTGCAAATACGCTACGAATTTTTACTGCCAAGCCTGAAATCAAAGCAGTTTGCAGTGTAGGCTGCTGCTACCATCTGTTGTCAGAACAGTTTGAAAACCAAGAAGGTAATTCTTCTGAGCCTAACTTGTAGCTGCCTGTTTGCATATTGAGACTATTATACCTTTTAATTAATAACCTCCTTGTGTTCATTCCTTTCCAGTGGTTTATTTAGTACTGGTTTTAATTACATTGTGTGGGTCATTCACTCCCAGATGCCCTGTAGCTTTTCTGTTATTCCTAATATCCTTCCTGAAATTAGGGACATTAATGCAGAACGTTTTTATATGGTTATGAATACAACTGATTTTATTCCAGTACTTCACTTGTAAAATGTGGGGCTTTTTTAGTCCAATGTTTTCATCCTTTTGAAATACTTTGTACTGGATTTTGCCCTTGGCTGTCTGCGTGCAACATCCATTTATGTTGAGTTGTACGTATACAACTATGAGCAGAATTAAGTTCTTGTAATGTAAGTTATTTCTCCAAAAAACACTCATCTGAGTTGTGTGCTCTGGGGCATTGCCAATTTAGTATATTGTGGAAGAGTACCTATTTAACAGTTTTTCTTGGGGAGACAACCTGAAAATTATTTGGGGATTCACACTGCAGGCAAATTTTCCTTCCAGTGTGGGTTTTTTTCATTTTTGATAGAAAGTTGGTATCTCTACTTGAAAGGTAAAATCTACAAAATGAAGAACATTAAGTAGCTGGCTTTCCTGAGGAAAGTAACTGAGCTGCCTAGATGACTGTCTGCCGACGTCCTAGAACCTGATCGTCATACCCACCAAATTTGAGAGGGGATGGATTGGCAAAGTTTATTTCAGCTCTTTCGGGGAACTCCGTGGACAGAAAGACAGGTGGAACCCAGCTGCTCCTCTGTAACTGCTGGCTGCTCAGGCAGCTAAGGCACAGCTCCAGACTGGCCATGACATGTGCTGGCTCTTGCTTAGTTTAATGATCCATCCACATTGGTTCTGTCTTGCTCTGCAACAATTTTAAGAGTATTTGAAAAGTATTACTTTCAGTTATTTCCCAATATTTCAGATCATCCCAAAAAAACAAAGAAAAAGAAGCTACAGTGGAAATTGTTGAAATGTGATTAGAGTTTTAAAAAATGATGAACTTTTCAGACACTTGTCTTTAAGGTTGTGTGTCTGAAACATTTCATTGTTTCTTGTTATTGCAAAGAGGGCACGACTTCCTGTTCTAACTGTAGGATTACTCTTTCCAGACCAGTGCATAAAGCTTTCCTAAATTATTGTTACTCAGACAGCACCAACAAATCTAAGTTCAAACAAACAGATGTACACGCATGGTGGTAAGAGATACTGCAGTTTCATAGCAGTGTGGAAAGGAAGCCAAATCGCATGTTGGAATTTCTAGCTGTTTGATTTTTCTCAGTTTGGAGTATAAAAATTATTCTCAAAGAAGAACCTTTAGGCAGAACAAAAGGAAATTACAGTGTTCTTTTTTGGGGAAAACACATATAAGTAGTTCCAGTGATGTTAAAAACTAAGGTTTTTTTACTATTACTATGAGAGTACGTATTAAAAAAAAGTTATTTTTCTTAGTGGTACTATGAGGGTACATATTCTAAAATCTATAATGCTGTTGTATTCCCCTGGAAGAGTCATCTGCTCTATGGATTGTTTGTAAATGCACGGTGGAAGGGTAAGAGCACAAGGACTGACTATCTCAGAGCTAAAATTTCTTCAAAGGGAAAAATGGGAAAGAATTATGACTATAGCTTGTGTCTACACTTCCTATGCTATGGATTTCAAACTGATATAGCATTCTAGAGGATGCTAGAGGACTCTGTAACTAATCAGATGGTATGGATCCAACAATTTTCTTGGACAAGAAGGAATCTAATTCCTCTTGCAGCTGCCTGAGGCAAGTGAATTTTGGTACTGCTTCCAAAATGGGCCAAATCATAGAATTGTGATGAAATATTTTAACTTGGAAGTTGCCTCTGGAGGTCATCTGGTCAAGATCACTGCACAAGGCAAGGGCAACTTAGATCAGGTTGTCCAGGGCCTTGTCCAGCCATATTTTGAATGTTTTTAAGGACAGAGATTCATCAGCCCATTCCAATGTTTGCCCTCCCCACAAGGTTTTTACTTGTATCCAGAATTTAAAGCTTTCATGCATTATTTATTGTATTTTCACTGTACGCATCCAAGAAGAGTCCGGCTTAATCTTTTCTGTTCCCTTTCCCTTAGGTAGTTGAAGATAGTAGTTAGATCCCTCCTTGACTTTGTTTGTAGCTCCATGGTCCTCTCCCCACCATTGAACTCATTCCACTAAGTCAGTGCGGTGGGCTTTAGAGCTCAAAGCAGCACTCTAGATACTCTCATTCTCACAAGTGCTAAAAGGGAAGAGTAAACACATCTCTCAACCTTCAGGCTTCACTGTTAAGCATCAAAGTCCTATCAGTTTTCTACCCACCTAAGAGTCCACCTGCCTGAATCATACCTTTACAATTTGGCTATAAAGACACTAAAGAAACCTTGCTGAAAGTTGTGCTAAAGTCGGTGTAAACTGTGACTACTGCTCTCCCCTAGTTCCTGGAGCCAGTCACTGCACCACAGAAAGCAATAAAGTTTGGCAGTCACTTGATCTTCTTCTTTGTCTTTGTGGGCCTGGGCATGGCCTCGAGGCAAATTTGCTCCATTAGCTCATTGAGAAGAGAGGTTAAACTAAAGATGGGTGTGGTTTACCTTTTTCCTGTCATCAGGAACTTCCCTTGATGGACGTGACCTGTCAAAGATTATGAAGTGTCGTCTTCATGTGACACCAGCCAGTTGTCTCAGCTCACTGAAATCCATCCTATCTGATCACACTCACTTGAGTATTTCCAGTTTGCTTGTCTGCCCCTGACCCAATATAATCTCTACTGTAGGTAGTCCACTCACCCAGGCTCTACCACTAAACTCAGGGAAGCTACTGGCTAATCTAGGCATCAACCTGGGATTGCAGAGACCTGTAGAAGCCTTCATGTGGAGAGACCAGTTAGAGTGTTAGGATGCAGACTCAGAGCTAAGTCTTCACAATGATGGATACAAGATCTTCCTAAAATACAGAGAGAATTTGCTGCAACATGAGAAATCACTTATATGTTTGAAATCAGTCCAGTAAGCAAGGGCTTGCCTGTGAGGACACAGTGGGAAGTTCTGTTATATAGCATTTTATACTTATTTTATCTTGACTTAGTAGCTTCAAGGCTTTGAAGATTTTAAAAATGTATTTTTAAAATGTAGTTGCTTTATTTTATATTTATATTATTTTTTTTGCCTAGTTTGCCTGGCTTGCCTAGTTTAAAAGCTCACCCTTAAGGACAAGGTTGAGGAAAGTTCACCTCAAAGCTCTTTCCCACAAAGTAGCAACATTTTCCATCTTCGCTGCTTCTTTTTCTTTCATGTAAAAGCAGATGGTTGTTCTCATAAGCCTAGTTTAAGCAGATGTGCCAGCTCACAAAAAAAGCTTCTGTGGACTGATGGTTGCCATAACTTGAGATGTCCAGGCTGTATGTTGTTTGGCATTTGCATTTTATATAATACCAAAATCAGTCTTGTTTGAGTCCAGTGAAAAATTGCTTTTTCACTTTGTGTTAACTGGGGTTAACTTATATTGATGGGAAGAAATTTTACTCGTTTTGATGGTTAATGTAGCGTTTATAATTCTAAGGTGGTGAGTTGACAAAATATAAAAAAAATGTTGCTATGCTATTTTTGGCAGGCTCTTGAGTCACCTTGGTTATCACAAGGTGGGTTTTTTTTGTCTCTGAGGAGCTGACTACAAGGAATAATGCCTCACGTTTCTCATATATTCTAAAAATAATAAAGATATTGCAAGATTTCCTGATTCAGTTTGCCATTGGTCCTGCTGTGAATACTTTGGGAGCATTTCTGATGAAAGTAGGTGCCAGGAGTTACAGTCTTGACTATTACAATCAGTATGCAGTGTCCTTCTATATGTCTATAAATATGCTAAATTCATCTGGAAATTTTTGTAATGGGACCACATTTCCAATTATGCTGGGAATAATTTTGGACTCAAGATTGTGAAATCCTTTGTTTTGATTTATTAGTAACTACAACAACCAAGAGGTGCTGTGTGATGTCGATTAAAAAAACTTGAAGCCAGTGACTTTTAACACCTGTCTTTAAATTTCAGTGCTGTTATGAGCAGTACCAATTACTAAATTTCAGTTAATAAGGAATATTATGACAGCTCTTGGAAAATTCTAAGTAGTTTTACTTTGGCTTTCTCTAAGGAGAATTGGCTGTTTATACAGAGATTCTTCTATGGATAAAATGCACTTGGTCATTAGTATAATTGATTCCTTTGGGGTTTTTCTTCACTGTAACTGCATCGGATAGTCAATTACATCAGAATAGTAAGGATATTACTATTTATTAGAAACTTTTTACATAAACCTATTTACACAGTGAGCCATTATGGCAATTTTTCTGGAAAAAAATCAGTTAGCTAATGATATTTAGTTCAAAACAAATTCTGTGTGTCTATTCAGGAGCAATTATAAGGATTTTTGGGAGCTGTTTTATCTTACATTCAGCTAATACATTTCTGGGGCAATGTACCAGCTGGACTATAATTATCTGTTAACAGACAGTAACTGCAAATTTAAGATATTTTCATAAGGACTTGACTTTCCTTAAAAAGGAATTGATGCGTTTCTGTATTCTGATTTTCTTCCCTCCATCCTCTGTACCACCAAGCACAGTCAGCACTGGTCTAGAAAGCAGTAAAATTCTTCAATCTGATATTCTCTGTTTTCAGGAAAAAGCACATGAACATTACTATTGACAAAGAGCTCCTTGTAAGTATTTCCTAATTTGAAATAAGACGTAAGTGTAGTTGTACAGGTAGTTTCAATGATAGCTGTGTGATAGAAACCCTTTTTGACGTTAGCTTGAGTATTGCCCATCTTGAACTCCAGCTTTTTTAAGGATTTCCAATGTCAGGTCACAGTTCTAGGGAGAAGAGTTCTAGGAAGAGACATGCTGGCTAGAGGAGTTCTAGAGCCACTCTGGAACTTATAATCTTGAAGCTCTGAAGAGTATCCTGTCGATAGGGCACTTTGGGAGAAGTCAGCAAAGCTTTTCCAGAAAAGTGAGAGACTTGGACTCTCAAGTTGTGTAAATACAACCTTTGGCTAGAGTTGTTCTGCTTTAGCTTTTAAAAGCTAGTGAACATAATAAAGAGAACCGAAAGGGATGCAAAGGGTACTAAAAATTCACATAGAGAATTTTATCACATTTGTGAAAACTGAAAAGACCTTGAATAAGGTGGGTTCCATGGACAATAACTTCAAAACTGGATTTTCTAAAGGGTTCCTTACACAAACATAATGGCTTCATATCACTCTGCTCCACAGATACATGGAAAGATTAGTCACTGTTTCAGAAGTATTACAGGACAGGTGATTTGTGTGTTGCCTAGGTATATTTTCAAAGATATTCCATAGCCAATGTCTTAAAATAGCTATCACTGATACCATGGCAACACAGGAAAACACTTCCAAGCAAAAGATCAAAAAGCTTGATTTCCTTCCCAAGACATCTTTAGACATTGCTGCACAGGGCACATTTCCATGGATTTGTGACAGAGCTAACTAGTCACTAAAACCCAGATGTTTTCCATAAAAATTGATCCTGAAAAAAATATGAAACTTGAAAAAATATTAAATAGGTAAATCTTACAGGTGTTAAATGACAGCATTACCTATTTAAGTTATTGAAGTATTTTCCATGAATAAATGTAGCAAAAATATATTAAAAACTGAGACTATCTTACATTTGTGTGTGTACACAGTAAGAGATTATAACTGAGAAAGCCAAGGTTTGTATAAGGCACAGTAACTACATGTACCCTGGCTTTGGGGTTTTTAAATTATTTTGCTGACAATTCTCTTACCTCAAGTGGACTAACATTCTTCTTCTCCCCCACTCCCCCAGCAAAATCCCATTTAGTGGTGGAGTTTTTAGAAATAATATGAATTCAAGGAACTGTGAAGTCTTTGGTCAAGGAAGATTTAGTCTTTCTCATGAAGAAAAATGGCAGTTTAAGTAGTTCCTCTGCTTTCTTTGGAATCCTAGAAGTAGACTGAGATACTACTGCGTTATGGAAGATAGATGCCATGGATAAAATAAGACAGCTTGAGTTGTTTGTGTTTCAGTACTGCCTTGACTGAGTTTGGCAGTGTATATAAAGAGACAAAGTAGGCTGTGCATGAAGGATTTTGATGAGGGTAATAAAGATTACTTTCCACTGAAAAATCTCAGGGGAAGGAAAAATGACATTTAATTCTATTTAATGATAATCTCAGAAGACACTATCAAGAAATTTTTATCATTGCTTGGAATTACTTATTCTTCTTAAATAATCTTTACTCAATAATTACTCTGTCTTTGTCCCGGTACTGGTAAATACATACAAGATTTTGGTATCACTTTGCAATATGAATCCTCGAGGATTTCATAATCACTAATTGTCCCTTGGCTATGATCCAAGCTTAACACTTTTGAATACAGTTTTGTTGTAATTTCATTATATTAACAGATTTTGTTAAAGGAATGAAAAGGTTGAGTGACATAATTTCCATGTTATTTTTATGATTGAAACAGATCTTTGATTAAATTGACATAAATCCACTGAGATAGTCCCATTTTTCAAATAAGCACCAAACTTTCATCATATTCATGATGTTATGTTAGAAGCATCTTTAGCTGAGTTTTTCCAGATTCTTAAGTACTTGAAATAGCTGAGAATTTGGCAAACTTCTTTCTGTCTCCAGTTCTACAGGTGATGAATATCTGTAATTCTTTGCTTTGCTATATCAAAATACAATTTCATATGTTTGCTTGCTTTCACATTCTGCCTGCTACATTGGTAAACCTGAGAGTATAGTTTGAATATCTACATTGCTTATATCACGTTCTCAGACCTTTTTTGACTGATGCGGCATCAGCATGTGAAAGAAGACGAATTCATTTTTGTTTAAAATAATATTTTGATAACAAAATAGAACGAAGACACAAAATAAACAGACAGCCTGGCTTCAGCCTCCATAACAGAGACATAGAAATAGTGGAATTCATTAACATGAAAGGTTCCTCTATTCCAGTATCTTGTCTTCCACAGAGGCCAATAGCAGACGTATAAAATCCAAGGATTTCCTTCCTCCAAATAAACTCTCATGCTTCCAGTATGTTTTGGGTCATGAGCTTCTTGGAACAAAGGGATACATTTGCATTAAACAACCCTTGATGGATTTTTATTCCTTGAATCCTTCAGATTACTTTTGAACGTATGTAAACTTTTAGCATGTATAGCCTGCTACAGTAAGAAATCAACTGCTTGTTGTATGGAGCAGCATAAGTGGTTTAGGGCCACTAACTGCAGGTTTATTTTTTATACTACTTAAATTTGGGTGTAAAATACAGTACACCCCGTCATTACTAATTTTCTCCATCCCATTCATGATTTTACAGATTTTTCACTCCCTCGTTTTCTGTTTTACAGCTTGAATTTTTTGTATTATTTGCTCCTGTTATTGAAATGCTCCTTATTTATGACAATCCTGTTTCTCTTCTCTCCACCTTTTTGGGTGGTATTACTTGTTATCAGAGGTGAGAAAAAACAAATCCAAACACAGTATTCAAGATTCAGATGCAGCATGGATTTATATAGTAGCATAATGGTGGGGTTTTTTTCCTTAATAATTCTTAATATTTTTTTTCTTCTTCTTAGTATTGGGCTAATCTTTTCATTGAACTGTCAGCTCTCAGTTCAAAGCCATTCATTGTATGCTTAAAGTTAATATTTTATCCAGTTTGAATCACTTTCATCTACATTGAATTTTAGATGCCATTTCATCTCTAATTTTTATTAGAAATGGCACTATTTTTGGTTGCATTTAAGATCATCAGCAAACTTTGTCCTACTCTTCATAAACCTTTCCAGACCATTTATGAATTTGATCAACAACCTGTTCCAGCACAAGTCTCCTTAGGCCTCTGCTGGTGATCTCTGTCCTCTGTGAAAAATGATATTTTATTCCCATCCTTTGTTTCTGTCAATTACTTACCCATAGGAAAACTTTTTATTTTGTTCTGTGTTTTGATAGTTTCTCTAATGTTCTTGTTGAATGCCATTTGGAAACCTACTCTATCTTTCTTGTCTAAGTGTTACTTGAAGCCTTAAAAAAATTCCGATATGTTTGTGATATATGACTTCCCTTTAAGAAAGTCACATTGACTCTTCCCAGATATGTTGTGTTTGCTCATGTATCCAATTACTCTATTCTTTAAAATACTTTCTCTCCGTATAAATGTGAGGCTTCCTGTTTGGAAGCTCCCTCAACCTTGCCTTGAGCTCTTCATTAGCTTTAATATTACATTACCTGTTTTTTCAGATCTCTAGAACCAAAGAGTTTTCATCAAGAAGCTGCAAACTACAGTTTGGCAATTTCATCCTGGTTTTAGTTTTCGGATTAATGCAATATAGCCTTGGCAATTTTTTTTGTGTTTGCAACTTCTGTTTTTCTATAACTTCTTCTAGGAACCTTCAATTTTAGATGTGTCATTTGATGAGTTCTTTCTATGAAGGAGGACTGTGGCCTAGGAACTGCACTTAGCTTTTCTTCTATGCTTGCTTTCTTTGAGCAGTCCCTTAGAGTTTTATCACAATGGTAGTCCTGTAACTACTATCAGATATCTGCAAAAGGTTGACGTGATTTGAGATTAAAGTTAAAGAAAAATTGAGGTCTATACAAATTGTTATTGAAAGAACATACCAAATTACTTTTTACTTTTATAAACATCTGAAAGAAAAATGTTTTGTTTTGCCTGTGACAATTACACTAGTGACCTAAGAAAGTTATCCATTAATAACCTTTTTTCTTGTCACTGTGCAGAGCACAGTTGAATAGCTTGTGCTCTCTCAAGGAGATTAAGAATAATACCCTAACAATTTCATGCTCTGAAATGGAGTCAGAATATTTAGAACATAAGAAAAATCACATAGCCAGGAAGAAAAAAACCCTTCACTTTTTACTTATAATGACTGTTATTGAGATCAAGTGCAAAAAGACTAATTATACTGAGAGCAGAAGAATTATAAAGCTGTAAATCCTTGGTAGGCATGTTTACTCTCCTGTCTGGATGGTAGTATTTATAACATTGTTGAAGCATAATGTCGCTGTATATTTTCTGCTGGTCTGAATAGGGTAATTCCTTCCCGGACTTGTGTAAGAATTGAGTCTGTGCACAGTGACAGCCTTTGTTTGTCAAGAGCAAAGAGCTTATGGTATGTGAACTAATGCCTGTTTCTCCAGCAGTCATTCAGGACTCTAACATGAATTCTCTGGAAACAAAATATCATTAAAATGATGAACTGCACATGTTCAATATACCACTTATTTCAGTAACATCTGCAGGAATGTAATAGTAGTCTTTTGAAAAAATAAAGTATCAAATAATTGTCTATTTACCTTTTTTTGAAACATAAAAAATGGATTGTTTCAACATAAAATCGCTTACATTGTACATTTTACACCAAACTAGGCAAATAAACACATTGTCGTAATTGACAAGGGAGAACAAATACAAAAAAAATCTTTCAAACTGAAATAAGAAAAAGATTTCTTTTGAAAGCAAAGGCCATTTTCAAATACAGAACTTCAGAACACTTTTTCCCATCTTGAAATGTAGTTTCTATGAAGTCATTTAATATATCTTCCACAGTTTTAGTGATGATGATTGATTTTTACAAGTCTTAGGATATTACATTTTTACACATCTTTGTAGTATAATGTCAACATAAATATACTACTGTATCTGTTCCACTACTTCTGTCTACAGCATCTAAGTAGGCTAAACCTTTTGTAGTATTTGAATGACTTCAGCAGGGTTCCTTTTAAGCATAATATTCTCCACTAAGTATTGCAATTTCAGGGCCTTGATGAGAAAAATCTAATGTACAGTGTGACCTTTGAGTGTTAATTCCAACTTGGCTGTTACAGGGTTTGACGTGCAGAAGACTTCTGATGTATTATAATAATGGTATCCACTACTACAGTTCTTACATAGGCACATTTCATGTTTGTTATGGAAGACCTATTTCCACTAAGACATAGACTTTCCAGCTAATGATGACTGGGATGAGGAGAATTAGAAGTAGGTGGTATAAAATATAGTTATATTAATGTTACCAGTTCCATTAAAAGATACATAAATGATAGCTACAGATTGTGTTTATGCATGTGTTATACTTCTTTTTTCTACTTTGCAAATGTGATTTGTCTGATTTAAGATACAAATTCTTTCATTTTTAAAATTTGTGTCACACTTTGCTAACTGAGTGCTATGAGAGATGTCTGGTAGTATGAAAAGGCGGTAATTGGCTTCAGTGGGAGTTTTCTCTAACTGAAAGATGTAGACAAGTCTAGTGTATAAAACAGCCTTTGCCAGTGTTGAAATTCATCTCCCTTTTGTTTGGAGTTTATTACAAGGAACTGCAGGATATCCCATTGTCCAGTCTAAGAAAATAATGTTTTATACATAAGAAAATTGAGAAAAATATTTGATCACCTTATAAAGAGTTTATATAAAGACACTCTAGCTTATACATTTTTTCCAAATGTATAGATGTTGTATCCTATAAGCCCATTTTATTTTTACGCTAAAGAGACTTTATACATTCACCATATTTACCAATAAAGATGAGATTTTTTTCCAGGTAATTTAGCTTAAAAATTTGGGGTAATTTTCCTTTCCTGTTAATAGAGTTATAATTAGCACTTTACAAAAATGTAAAGTTTTTAATATTATCGTTACAATTTTGAGTACCAGAGTGTAGTGTTCTTTTTACTAGTAAATATTTTGGTTTGTGCATTTGGAAAATGACTACTGTCTATTGAATCATCATTAGTGGAACCAGCATAGTATTTATTATACTATATATATCTTCAAATCAAAGGCCATATTTATTTCTCATTCACTGGGCGTTCGAATTGGAGTTCTGTGTTTCTACTGTTTATTTTTAATATGACTAGCACTAAGTTCCTAGAATAAGGTAACAGATCTCAAAAGCAATATTTTAATACAGTGTTAGCACAGAATTTATTTTAATTTCCTGTCACAGCTACTAACCTCAATTTTTATGGCAGTTCTGGGTTTGTTGGTAGTACTGGAATGAACTCTCTTTTCTCCTGGGAGCCAGGCTGCTTCTTCACTGAGCTACTTCTGAGCCTGAGCTTGATGTCTCCATCCTCACTCTGCTGCTTTGATTTCTCTGGATTTTAAGTCATTCAAGGCCTTCCAAGTAGGAACAAGTCTAGAAGAATAGGGTCCCTCCCTACCTTACTGTGGCCCCTACTGAAATTCCAGTACTGACATAAAACTGTCGGTAACCATTAATCCATGTATTCATCTTTCACTTGGTGTTTCCCTTCAAGATTTCCATTTAGTTTTCA
The DNA here is from genome assembly GCA_013399365.1 of Pampusana beccarii. Classification (NCBI taxonomy): domain Eukaryota; kingdom Metazoa; phylum Chordata; class Aves; order Columbiformes; family Columbidae; genus Pampusana; species Pampusana beccarii. The sequence goes on from VWYH01002063.1 coordinate 597,369, forward strand.
GTAATATGTTTCTATTATTAATCACAAAATCATAGAGTCATTTTGGTTGGAAGAGACCCTCCAGAGCATCGAGTCCAACCATTAACCTAACACTGGCACTAAACCATGTCCCTAAGAACCTCATCTACATGTCTTAAACACCTCTAGGGATGGTGACTCCACCACTTCCCTGGGCAGCCTGTTCCAATGCCTGACAACTGTTTCTGTGACAAAATGTTTCCTAATATCCAACCTAAACCTCCCCTGGCACAACTTGAGGCCATTTCTTCTCATCTTACCACTTTTTACTTGGGAGAAGAGACCAACACCCTCCTCGCTACACCCTCCTTTCAGGTAGCTGTAGACAGCAATAAGGTCTCCCCTCAGCCTCCTTTTCTCCAGGCTGAACAGCCCCAGTTCCCTCAGCTGCTCCTCATCAGACTTGTGCTCTGGGCCCCTCACCAGCTTCGTTGTCCTTCTCTGAACTCTCTCCAGCACCCCAATGTCTTTCTTGTAGTAAGGGGATGTGTTATTATGTTCAGAGTAACAGATACAAAAATCCCTTCCTCTTCAAAGAACATTTTAGTAAGAATATTTTTAAGGAATCTGATTAATTTTAGAAAAGGATAACAAATAGTGCGGTCAGCAGGACTAGGGAAGTGATCATCCCCCTGTACTCGGCACTGGTGAGGCCCCACCTTAAATACTGTGTTCAGTTTTGGGCCCCTCACTGTCTATTACAGCTTTTTTTTTTATCTGACCATCAATACACCAGGAACTACTCAAGCAAGGACATGATTCCTATGGTTGTTACCTCTCAAGTATTGCTCTTCGAATTAAATAACTGAAGAGCAGATCCTAGTGGCAGCCTTGTGGATTGAGCCATGTACAAATTTTAGATGCCATGTCATGTTACCGTTATCTACTTGTCTTTGGCAAGAATCTCAAAGCATTGTTGGCCAACCGGTATGTGATTAATACAGAGAATTTTCAATGTTCTTGGCAGTCCTTGCACAATTACCTCACACTGACAGCTGTGTCTGATCTTCAGTCAGTTGTGCTTTTTCTGTACAATTGGCACTCCTTTTATTTTTGCCTTGAGTATTCTCTAGCTGCCAAGGAGTGGTTCAAAATGGATCCTTCACGTAGTCTTACATTCCTTTTATTTTCAACTTTGTTTTTCTTTCATGATCACAGAAAGAGATCATAGATACTCAAGTGCACTGGATGTGAAGTACAAAAATGCAACTGAAGTTAATTAACAAGTGTCTGAACTCTAGGTTTCTCGTGCTTTGATATTAAGAAAATGAAAAAAAAAATCAAGAAAACCTCTGAAAATCAGCTCCATGAATCAGTGGGAATTACCATCATAAATATCTAAATCATACACTGAAGTAGAGAGACATATTGGGCAATTATACTTCATAACTGTAGTGGAATTTGGAAATTAGGGCTACAGACTGTAAGGATGAACAAATATGAGTCAGTAAGGCATCAGGAAGGAATCAGCTGAAATAGATGTTAATATCAAAATAATAGCACATGAGTAGGAGTTGTGACTGTTTTAATGTAATTAAAAAAAAAATAAAAGGAAATTTAATTTCTCTTAGGGGTACTTCTACATTAACTGACTACATTGCTCCATGCAGTATTTTGCATGGGCTGATATTGATCGCACTTCATAAATAAATGTAGAAGTAGATGCTTTTATTTTAAATGGTAAGAAACAAAGGTTTATTTAGGCATTTAGAACTGACAATATTATACTGCAATAATAACTCACTCGTATTATTAGGAACTATTGACAATACTCATAGCATTTTGAAATACATTTCAAATTATTAATATTAACATTTTAATATTCTAACTTTATTTCTCAAAGTGTTAATATCCTCCACAGGTTTTCAAATACGTAATAAACCAAAGACAGCTTCTCCCTATAGTATATTCTCTTTAAAACATATAACATTTTTGCATGCTACAGGAGTGTGAGAAATTAACTGCTGAAGCATTAGTCATGAGACACAAACAATGGTAAGGACAGGATTAAATTGTTTAAATATATACATTTAAACACCTCTTCCATGAAACTATGGATGTTACTAAACTCAGTCAGAGGGAAATGAAAGGAATTTGTCCTGTAGCTAATGGCTGGAGTTGTTCTTTTCTGATTTATCCAGCATTATACATTTCTGTGTAATCTACACTTTGTCTTACCTTGCTGTGTGTAACGGGGTGATTCTGATGGGTATGTTTTCTCACTTCTATCAGATGTATCCAGTCTATGGGGACAGTGAACAATAACAGCACAGATCTTCAAGCTACCTTAGGCAGTATTTTATCTGCGTAGGTTTCCAATGAACCACCCCGTTCCACAAAGCTGAACTAGGATACAACTTTGCATGTTGTTCTTGATGCTACTTTAAATCTATTGTGTTTCCTGTCTTTTCTTCCTTTGAAATGATTCACATTTAAATTACAGTTTGGTTTATATAAATAGATTTAGTTCTAGAACATAACAGCATTACTATTTTTTGCAAAGATTTGGTTTGGTGCATATTTGCAGCAATTCATTTTATTAAATGTGTCTAAATAGTCTTTTTAAGAGGTTAGTTTAGAAGTAAGGTCATAGCAATTTAACTAATAGGTTCTACGACTACACCCAAGCATAGCTTCAGTTCGGCTTATCAAATGATTACCTAAAATTCCCCATTTTGTTAACTTTTTGTGGAAAGGAGAATTCTGCCTGATTGGCTCCTCTACATTGAATTCTAACATGATTGCTTCATAAACTGTTGAACACTTGAGCTGTTTGCTGTCAAATCTTCCATAGAATACCCATATTTAAAATGTGGCTGGAATGTTTTTGGAGATATATACAATACAGAACAGCTGCTGTGTTGTCAGACAGAAGCACAATATGGTAATTTGTGATTTATATAATATTAAACATATCTGAAAATGGTTGCAGGCATTAAAAGAATTACTAGTTTTTAAAATGTAGCTAATAGATAAATGAACTTCATAGCAATATATTCATCCTACATTTTCTTTTTTTAAAGTCAGCAGCATGCTTGAGAGTGGGCTGGATATGGAAAAATAAATGGAACTCAAGGCAGTGGTCAGTTCTGGATATACACAAAAAATCTTCACATTACTTTCCCTTTCTTTTTCTCCTACTTTACAGTTTCAATAATTTAAATGAAGACAGTGCTTTTTCAAAGGTGTAATAAATTCCTCAGAATTATGCATGAGTACAGTGCACTAATATTGAGATTGTAGCTCAGCGGGAAGCAACTTTCGCTTGCATGGATAATAAGTTTGCCTAGAGAACAGGGTGTAAATTAGAAGGAATTACTTGAAAAGAACAATGATTTCAGCTTTCTAACTCAGTTTGCAAATTTTTATTTTGAAATATTGTAACGTATATTAGAAAGACTTATTAGTGTGAATCATACAATAGAAACCATGGCCTTTGATTGTTTCACTTGGAAAAAAAAAATAATAAGGTCTTATTACCATCCCTGCAGTAGAAATACTCAGTTTTATTCCATGTATTCAATAATTGGACTTGAAGTTAATTAAAGTTTCAGAGCTTGTCAAGAGGCACTTACAAATTCTTAGTATATTCCTAGTGCTGAAGCCAGTTGCAATCTGTTTTGTCAAATTTTATCTTTATATCTAAAGGAATTTTCTTTGCTTTCTCTTTCTGCTAATTATCCAAAATTAAAATCGTATTCTTAAATCACGGTCCTCAAACCGGTATTCATCCCCTAAGAGCCTCTGACATTTCTCAGGGCTAAAAGGAGAGCAAAGCATGAAGTTGCCTGCAGAAGACCTGCTTGCTCTTGCTGTCTAGAGGGCAGCAAAGACTGGGGACTGCTATAGAAAACCGAGCGTTTTTGCTGTGGGAGAAGGGTCATATCTTTTATAGTTTTTCTTTGCTTAGCTTTCACAAAACGAATTCTGCTTAAATGTATGTATCTCAGTCCTTTGGTAAATTTGAAGAGTCGTATTTCTGCTGTCCTTTTTTTAACCCCATTACATGGATTTATCTTGAAATACCCTCAGTTCATCTTTCTATGCTAAAAAGCCAGGATGCTAGCCAATTTGGGTTTGTTTCTTCTTTTTTTCTTTTCGACTTCTTATTCAGTGTTCTAAATAATCAGTCTACAAATGTGCTAGTGAAATTTCAAAACTTTGTAGAGTTTCTCTTCCTTTGCAAACTGGATATTATGAACATCTACAAAGTAATCCCCGTACTTTGGTTTTTCCACATTTGCATGAGTGTTAAACATGAAGAATTGTGTTGTTATTAAAAATATTAATGATACTGAAACAAACCAAGCACAGATTGTGATGCAAATGCTTCTTGGTGTTAGGAAGAAACAGCAGGAGACTTTGCAGCTGCTCTTTTCTGGAAAACAAACATTCTGCCTCACAGCAAAGCACGGGCCTTCAGAACTGAAATAAACAAATACACATTGTTCTGTGTGATGTTTAAAAGATGTTTATGATAGGAGAATAACCCAATGAGAAGCGATACTGAAGTCCTGCTACATTGAACAGCTGCCCAGCTTACATCTTGTGACTCATGGCATGACATGGGGCGCCATGAGGATTTGGAAACTCTTCTCTTGTCCCTTGGAAGATTTTTTCAGTGGAATTTCATAAAAGACACTCACTTAAAAGTGTTTTGGAAAATGTGAAATTATCAGAAATTCAACATAAACACAAAACATCTGGGGAAAATGGTTTTTATAACACTGCCACAGTTCTTAGTACTGGACTAGAACATTTAAGCAGTTCTGTTACCATTAACTACTGTTCATCTTGCTCAATACATTGTGTGTTCTGTGAGAAAAATAGCCCATGAAAGCTGTGACTGTTTTTTTTCCTTCGTTTTGCAGATTGCCCAGAGGAAGTGTGGGGATTTCCCATGTGTCAGTACTTGAAGGACAAGGGCTGGTGCTGTGGTCGCAATGCTAGAATGTCAGCATGCTTGGTATGATTCCCTTTCTTTTCCTTTTCTGACTAAGAGCTTTATCCAGATGTTATAGGATTCATTGTTTTTGGCTTCTAATCCTAAAGCCATGACTTTAATCCAAGACTCTACAGAATAACATCATTAACGTTGTAAGCCTGATGAATTATATCTGAGAAAAATAGTGTTGACCTTCCAGCTTTATATATTTTATACTTGCTGAAGGCATGAAAAAATGAGTATTGACAGACACGTATTTTAAGAGTGGACAGAAAGGCCAAACCTTTGTAAAATCCTAAACAAGGTAACCCCTCAGGGTAATAGTTCCTGGCCAAGGATTTAGAGGGGAACAAGGTAATTGTAGAAGGATTGCAATCAGTAACTCCCCCAACACCTTCATGATTCATAATATTGAATGTTCTGACTGTTTAAAACCTAAACAAACCTACCTATTCCAAAAACTAGAGGAGCTCTCATATCCATGTGGCTTAAGGGCCTGGAAATATCTTTTTATCATTGCACCAAGAGATGAAGTGCTTTTAAAGACCTAACCTCATCAAGGCAGGATGATGAACTGGTGTCTAATTTGAAAAAACAGATAGGTACTGAAAATTTCATCCACTGTTTCAGTTAGAAGACCACTATTCCTTTCCTCTGTTAATTTTTAATTTCTGGTATCAAGATGAATCACATCAGGTTCTGGCTAGCCCCTGCTGCTGCCTCTGTACCTTCATTATGGAGAATAGTGTAGACTGAAGACTCAGTATAGGCTAATGCATCAAGGTTATGTAAACTTGAACCAACATTACAATTAAATACTGTCAGGAGAAAGTATAAGACGCCAGTTATTTAGTATTCATAAGGCTGAAAGGTGTGACCCTTGGCAAGGTACAAGAAAAAAATTGTTCATTTTAGAGATGTCACTGTAAAACTTATCATAAGAAGTACTTTCTAAAAGGGATTTGCCTTTTCTCTTTTACTTGTCAGTGTCATAAAACACCAATTCTTCCTCAGCTGACACATTAGCTATTTCCTTTCCCGTTCCATTTCTTTTGGAAAGGAAAAGTTCAGGCTGTTTTTCAACAATGGTAGGAAGATAAATTTTGTAAGCAAATGACCCCCAAGGGACAGTACTGATCTTGCCATATACATCTATTTTAGATTTCAGAGAAATCACAGAAAATTGGCAGTTAAAAACTTTTTTTAGTTTAAACATTCGTGAAAGGCAGAGTTCTCCTGTGTTACCAGATACACCTACTGTTCTTATGTTTGTAATCCTCTCTTTGCATTTTTCATGACTGGGATTTGCCTTGCCTTCTCAGAGGCACAAGGGAGAAAACACAGTGCAGCCAGGCACTCATCTTCCTAGCGGGAAAGGTTGGGTAGGGCAAACTGAGGCTGCTGATCAATGAGACTCAGCATTATTACTGATCTTCATTAGTATGTATCATTCAAATTGGTTAAAGTTCCAAGGACTGAAGGTTCTGGACATGAGTTTTAGTTTCAGGCCCTTACAGCATGTTAGAACCCATTACTTGTATTTTGGTAGAAACAGACTCAAGGAAAATGCATTTCTTTTTAGCACTTTCATAAAAAGTAATCCTCTGAAATTCTTTTACGATACTAAGAAAAACAAACAAGTTTTTCATGCATCTATTTCCATACAGTTGGTTATCATTGCTTCTCCTATAAATAAACCAAAGTAACAGGAGTGAGCTGATTATGAGTCCCTAAAGGTATTAACACTTTAAAGTGTGCGAGCTCGTGTTATGTCACACTATTAATCTTTTAAAATGTCATCTCCTCTGACTTTTATACAATGTGTTTATTAAATGTTCTGATAAAGAATAAACATATCAGCAATTTAATTCCTTCACTCTTAAAGGCTTTGGAGCGAGTTGCAGTTGGCCAAATGGTAAGTAGTATTGTTTATTTTAGCCATTCTAAGATAAAAAGTGTTTTTCCCCCTTGAATGCTTTTAATCCATGACCTTTTATTGAACTTCTGCATTTCTGGAATCTAAAATACTAGCATATACTATATCAAATCCTGATAGATAGCATGTGTCATCATGAAATCACATTTTTATTGCTGTGATTGTACTTAGTGAATCTGTTTTCTTTTGACAATTAAGAGTCTGTAAAAAAAAGCACAGTTTAAGGCATTAAATTACCCTTCTTAGTGCCTTTTGCTATCTTTAAGCTAATACATAAATTCAGGACAAATGTCCTTCTGATATCCCTGGTTTGGATCACTCTCTCCCAGTGTTTTATCAACTAATGTAAAAATAGAAATTGTTATGACAAAGGCTTGAACCTGTTAGAAACGTCATCATTCTCATTTTTAATCCCTGTATATTTTTCCCCTGTGAGTACTTTGAATTATTGTTGTGCAAGTTATCCTTTCGGGGATGGTGGACACCAACTGTGCAAATATTTAAAAGGCAAGTCTGAGAGACCTCTTATTTCCATATGTAAGTCCACTGACCCCAGTAGCTTTTTACTGTAAATGCCTCATACTGTGAATTCGTAATTGGCAAGCATTAACTATTTTTATGAAACAGATCTTTCATACACAAAGGTATGAAGTTTTCAGTGTATTCTAGTTTTACGAGCATAGTATCTTCTGTATGGTTCAGACTACAGTGTATGATGATTAAGCTAAGAAATTATGCATTTTGCCTTTAAAACAGGTTAGGTAAACTGTTACATTTATTTTGCATGGTAGAATTTGGATCCTGATCAGTAGGTTTTTCCTCTGTTCTTTTTCCCTCTACCAGCCTTTAGACTTTTACTTCAGAGTTTGGGTTTCTTTGTTTTCCTTGCATTCGTGGATATGTTAGAATCTGACCCAAAACCATAATTTTAACTGGATGCAGAAACATTAGTAAATTGTACTCTTAAACCTGTTATAACTGATTGTAAAGAATACAAGCCAATAAGAGGCTGAGGATGCCAATACTGTTTTTTTTTACTCTGATAGTAATTTCAGTGCCAATTTTAAATCCTTACTGCTGTAAATTTTTTTTGCAGCTGCCCACAGAATCACTGTTTTATCGAGCTGTTCTTCAGGTTATTATAGAAGAAATGTATGGTGTCTCCAAAAGGTAAGAAGCTCTGAATTCACAGGTAACAACTAAAGCTCTGATTCTCTGCCACCTCTATTCTATAGAGAAAGTATCTCTTAGAAACAGAAGAGTGTAAAAATCAGTCTGTACGTACATATTGGTATTAAAATGCAGGAAACATTTGTTCATCCTAAATCCACATCACAAATGTATTGCCCTTTCTTTACCCATAGCTGAAATAGATCCTTTTGTACTGGAAATGTGTATAAACCGTATCTTCACCAGAGAACCCATTGCAAATTCACTAAAAAGTCAGCCTAGTCCTGGGCTACCCTGTTATGCAGAGGTTCTGACAGCTTTAATACTGCAGAAGACACAGACATTTCCATTTTTCCTGAAAAAAAACTGCTAAAAACCCAATGACCAGCATGTCTGTGAAGAGCTACTTACTGCTCATGCCTACGCTGGCAAGTACTATGTCCTCACAGGATGGGATTTGGAGAGCCAGTGCTGAGGGCCTGACTTCTGCACTATCTTCTTTTTCTGGAGTTGTACTTGGATTAGATTTTCTCTTATTCTGTGAGATGTATGCCTGTTAATTCTTGGAGCACATCCAGAAGTGCTTGGGGCATATCCAAAAGTACACCTTGGAGTTCAATTTAATTTGAAAAGAACCCATTTTTTGAGCTCTGATCTTATTCCACTGTGTCAACCAAAGCATGAGAGGTAGGGAAAAACAGAAAATTCTCTTCAGAAGTATACTCCTGATACTAAATAACTGCTAATGCAGATACTCCCAAATCTTTTGCTGAATGTAGAGCCAGACAGCTTACCCTTCAGAAGGTCAAACTCCTGAAAAAAACAGAGATTTGTTTATTTTTAAATTGTGTAAAATATCACATATAAAATCATGGTGACTAAGTTGTAAAGAAAATAAAAAGTGTGAGAAAGATGATAATATGTTTCCTTTGTTAAAGGAAGTATAATTTGGAGGAAGTAATTAAGATTATAGAATCATAGAAACATTTTGGTTAGAAGAGACCCTCAAGATCATCGAGTCCAACCATTAACCCAGCACTGGCACTAACCCGTGTCCATTAAGAACCTCATCTTTGCATCTTTTAAACACCTCCAGGGAAGGTGACTCAACCACTTCCCTGGGCAGCCTGTTCCAATGCCTGACAAGCTTTTCTGTGAAAATATTTTTCCTAATATCCAATCTAAACCTCCCCTGGTGCAACTTGAGGCCTTTTCCTCTCGTCCTCTCACTTGCTACTTGGGAGAAGAGACCAACATCCTCCATGCTACAACCTCCTTTCAGGTAGCTGTAGACAGCGATGAGGCCTCCTTTTCTCCAGGCTGAACAGCCCCAGTTCCCTCAGCCGCTCCTCATCAGACTTGTGCTCCAGGCCCCTCACCTGCTTACTTTTGAAATAAAAGCAATAGCTGCCTTGGAAAGACTCCCTGTCAACCTACCCCACCCCCCGAGTTGTGTACCCCCAGCCTACTCCCTGGGGAGCAGAGGGAGAAGCAGAGAAGGCCTCGATACTGCACAATCATTGTTTGGCAACAGCTGAAACATCGGCGTGTTACCAGCACCGATTTAGTCATAATTCCAAAGCAGAGCACTAGGAAGTTATCTCCATCCCAGCCAGGCCTAGACAATACCATTCCCCTAGTAGCCTGTGATCAGGAGGCAGATACCGATCCTCTAAAGAATGACATAATAGCATAATCATTAACTGATTTTCGGACTGCATCAGCCCAAATGTTTAGGTACATCTGAATATTAAATATGACTAGATAAATTAATTCTTTCTTTAAAATAAATGTGACTTTTGATACTCAGTGAGTGGGGAACCCTGCTAGCTAAAGAGATTAGAGCTGCCCCTGAGGAAAAGTCTGTTGACGTCAGTAGATGTTAATCCTGATGCTCAAATAAGGAGAAGTTTTACTGAGAATGAAGAGGGAGGAAATTTTTACTAACAATATTTCTATTTAGTATTTCACTAGGGGGAAAGTGTATTTCCTCTTAAGTAATTGAATGCTCACAAACAGCTACTGTAGCTGAAAAAGTAACTCCTACATTGCACGGCTGGAAGAGAAATTAAGTTAAAACACAGTCAAGAAAGCAAATTTGCCTCTTGTTTCTCCAAGATATTTTAAACACAGAGAACAAATATAAGTGGCCTGTTAGGATTCAGTCTTCCTATGTGTTTTTCAAGTTTTCATGCATTATTTTAACATGTTTTCTGAAACAATCCACATTTTTGGCTGGCTTCAAAAGTAGACCATTGAGTTGTAAACAAGGGAAAATTCTGGCATCACTTAGTGAAATAAAAATAGTGAGGATAAGAATGCAAGGTAACGAACACAAGTGAAATTTTACTCCAACTTGACATTTGCTCAGTCCAGAGATTGATAGTAAGTAAATTACAGCAGCATTATAGTAGGTTATAGAAGTATTATAGAAGTATGGAAAGAAATATCTGTCAGTGGAAACAAGAATTGTGTCATTCATGTAGTGAAATAAAAATACTCGGGAGAAATTAAAAAGAAACTTTGAACTCTCCAATTTTTAGGTAAAATAATAACTGTACTACAACCATAGTACAATTGTACAGTTGCTGTATCTAGACATTTCTTCAAATATTAACTAGTTTGTTTTAGGTAAAGAGGGAGAAAGGAAAGGTGTTGCTAACTTGGCAGTCATAGCTGATTTTTTTTCCTGAAGTAAAAATTTAATTAAAGGGAATAAAAAATGTGTAAATTTCTGTTGTTGGATGTACAGAAGCCTGCATCTCAATGTTGTATTTGCAGTGATCGACATGTTGGAAAAACTTTCTCCAAATCATCCTCCTTCATAGACTATGTCAGAAAGTCTCTGAAAAAGCTGGAACTGGATGATTCAAAGGTGAGTCACTAAATACAGTCTGCATAAAATTCTTGTATCCATGTAAGTTCTTGAAGTCAGCACCACAACTCAATACCACTGGGTTTATTTACTTTGTGTATTGATGTATGAATACAAAGCATTCTCATTTTTATTAATACTGACGGAGCAAATCCATACATATTTTTATCTATTAAAAAAACATATAAAAGTTGGGGTTTTTTCTTTTTTTTCCTGGAATAGACTCCTGTGTATAAATTATTTAAAATACTTTGGTTTAAAATCACTTTATTCTAATCACTTTATATAAAACCAATCCTTTTTTGTACATGGTGCTCATGATCAGAATTTTTTAAGCCATTCCTGTATTTCTGAAGTTAATCCTACAAATCTTCTTTGAGGAAAAAAAAAACCCACACGTATACATACTCTATTTTATACACGCTGTCATTTAGCAGTAAATATACTTTTTAGGTGCCAAGTGAGCAGGCATGAAGAACCTCTTGCCTGTGCTGATACTATATATCCTGATAAAAGTAACTCTTGAACCCTTTTAAATCCAGCTGAAATACTATCCTATACAAACATGTTACTTTTTTGTCTGTACACATGTTTAAACTGAAAGTGATCCAAAAAACCATGAATAATGAATCACATAGTAAACACCTTGACCCCTTTTTATTTTCATTTTTTTCTGCAGAAATATTATGTTAGTCCCTTTGGACACCTTTTGAAACTGAAAAATGTAACATTAGAGCAGGATAGGTGATTCTGTCCAGTATGTTTCTCTTACTATTTAGTTCCCAAAGTATTTCAAATTTATTTTAGCCTTTAGACAGTTTCCTTAAGTAGCCTTTGAAGATCTCTGAAGGCCTAATACTTTTTCTTTGTCTTTTCATTTGTAAATGTTAAGGATAAGTATTAAGATTTTTAGATTACTTTCCTAGATAGAGAAAAAGAAGTGAATATAAAATTGAGATTTACAATCATAAAATCTTCCAGAGATTTTTTTTATGTTCTTAAGTGTCTTGTCTTAGTAGTACAACTGCTATATTGGTCAACAGATGGCAACAAAGCATTAGGCATGGAACATAACTGTGTGACTATCACAACCACTCTGTGAGAAGTTGTGCAATGGAGACACTAGAGAGTATTAGACTGATTATTAAAAAGTTTAGTGCAAATAAAAAAGTGGGACTGGCAAGTATGTAAAATATTTAAGGCAAATGTTGTAGTAGTAAAGCAATACTTAAAATCTGTAGTCAAAATCTCATGTCACTGAACATTTACCAGGCACAGCAAGCCATGAAATAGGAGAAAAATGAAAAAACAAATAAATACGTAAATGCAAATGACATTGGAATCATGCTGACAGCATTAGGAAAAAGACTTGTGTGTGAAGTTCACTGTATTTTAAAAGGATTATATTTAATTCTGTTTGCAAATTGAGTTACCTCTGGATAAATAGCCACCAACATCATGCATTTACCCCAGCTGAAAGTAACTACTGAAGTGGTGTCTTCCTCGTTATGTGTACAATCACTCAAAAGCAATTGGATTGTTTGTGCAATAATCGGTTCACTATATCATTGACTAAACTCTGCTGGTAAAGAACCATACATTCTTTTTAAAACCAGTGAGCATAGAACATTTGTGTCAGTATGTCTGATTTTAGACACACCACCTTCTGCTAGAAAGTGTCTGGATAAATGCAAGTTGCCCTGAGAGAAAAATATTTGTCAACGGTACTTCAAGCTGCACATTGTATGGTTGCTAAACACCCAGTTCAAGTAAATGCTCATTTTTGCTTATATTTCTCCTTATTTTTATGTACAGCTGGCTGCATACTGAAGACTGAATTTTATGCTGATCTAAACAATATTATTTCTTATTTCCCAGCTATGTTGAAATTTGCAGCAGCACAAAACTGTTTCTATTTTCATACTACTGGGAGGAAAGTTGTTACTGCTCCCTCAACAGTGGTTCTGACACTGCAGTTTTCATGGTAGAGTCAGCACTACAGCTACACAATATTGGAGAATGTGTTAAATTCCTCTCTTCAGAAAAAAAATATACTTACATAGCTAAAAATGTGATGAAGCCTAAACATTTGCTCTCAAAGACAACAAAAATCAAAGAGAAATTTACGCAGAATTTGTTTTCAAGCTCTGTTTTTAAAAATGAACAAAAGAGCAGCTGTACTGCGTAGACCAAATGACTACTCTGTCTCTCAGTGGCCAAATACTGATGCCTTGGGAAGAATACAAAGTAAGGGTAAGCTTATATGAAGGATACTTCCAGAATAATCAAAAATGTGCCTGTCAGTCACAAAAAAAAAGAAGGTAATCATTGTCTTCATGCATAAATTTATTTAGGTAATGCTAAAAAACCAGCTAAAACTTTGTAACGCTAAGAGAACAGAGAATGGTGAGAAAAAAAATGTTTGCATACAAATCTCTGGATTACATATGAAAAAAAATATTTAAAAAAACCCCCGTAAGTCTGAAAACTGAGTCACAGGTCTTTTACTATGCTCATGAAAAAATTGAAGACAGTTTAATGTCTGCATGATTATACATGTACTGAGAAGTAGAGGGATACTGGCATTATGTTTTTGGCAGTCACTGCCAAGGTTTGGTAGCTTGGCATGTATGGTAAAGTCACAGTTTTGGTCACTGTGGCTGAATCTGGGCTGTGGGACGTAAAGTTCTTTCCAAACTCGTGGTTCATGGTGAGCTCTGCAGCTGCTTCCTTTATACACACCAACATCTCTGTTACGATCAAGGAGTAACTCTATAGCAATCCAGTCATTTTACAGTCTGGACAAATGTGGAGGCAGGATAACAAGAGCAAGTGCATAAGACACCTAACCTGCCTTGATATTCATTTATGCCTTTTGCTAAATATAGAACTGACTAAGACCCTTATCAGGTATAGATATCCAAACAGTAAGTTCATTTTTGGTATTGTTTTTCAGGAAAGATAAGTTCTTGCTTATTTGAAATGAGAACGAGGCCCTTTGTGAAACTATTTTCAATCAGAAGTGACTTAGAGTGAGACAAAATAGTAGAATAGTTTTTCTACCAAAAAAATAGCATTTATCAATCACCTAGGGCCACTCATTGTTACAAGTTACTGTTTAGGGACTGAAGTTTCCTATTTCTTTAGAAAAATAATTTTCTCCACTGTGTTTCTTTTCAATGTGGAAGAGCCTGTCAAGTCCAGATTAAACACTGAGATGCAAATGAATGATTTTTTTTCTGCCTTTCAGTACAGGATCATTCCTTTCACACTGAGACATACACCATGACTGCTGAATGTCTGACAAAATGTTCTCATTTTGTGAGGGCAGAGGAAGGTCTTTTAGTGTGAGCTTGATGCTTCACAGGTATGGTTATATTGCTTCTGGCTTCAGAACTGATGGAATTGATTTGTGGGCCGTGGATACCTGCACAGGGCTTTAGTCATTGGTGTGGATATACACGAAGGCAATATTTTATTCCTGGTGGTTTGTCAGAGCTCACTCTTTTCCTATATACCTCATGTTATATGGGCAGAGTGTTCAGTGTTGAGTAGATATGGAAGAAGTTATTTCTATGTATCAGGAATAGTGTGGCCAGCAGGACTAGGGAGGTGATTGTGCTGCTGCACTCGGCGCTGGTGAGGCCTCACCTTGAATACTGTGTTCAGTTTTGGGCCCCTCATCATAAGAAGGACATTGAAGTACTAGACAGAGTGCAGTGGAGAGTGACAAAGCTGGTGAGGGGNTTTCATGGAAAGGGTTGTCAGGCATTGGAACAGGCTGCCCAGGGAAGTGTTGGAGTCACCATCCCTGGAGGTGTTTAAAAGGCGTTTAGATGAGGTTCTTAGGGACGTGGTTTAGTGGTGGAGTTAGGTTGTGGTTGGACTCGATGATCCTGAGGGTCTCTTCCAACTGAAATGATTCTATGGGAAGATTTATTTTCCTTTTCATTCACTGTTTTAATTAATTTGACTGTGGGACTCTCACTTTAGAGAATGAAGCATTCACCCCCGTTCTTTCTCCTGGGGAAGCTGGGCACTCCCTCAGTTGTTAGCCTTGCTTCTCTCAAACAGCAAGAGCAATCACTCCTTCCTCGTCAGCAGAAGATGTTCCAGCTGTGTTTGTACCCACCTTGCAGGTGGATTTAAAATGAAACCTCTTTATGAACGTATTTGTTTGCTGCTTGAGACAAGTGCTACAAATGGCATTTCCACAGCAAAAAGTCCTGGTATAAGTATTTATAGATTTCTTTAAAGAAAAAAACTTTCTCAAATTGCCTGGTGTCCTGTGCTTTTTGGGGTAGCTTAGTAAAAGATCTTTCATAGGACCTGGCTTTAAGGTGATTTAAGGGAGAAAGCGCTTAGAAGGCTGAGGCCTGGATGTGTGTCTGGCAAACTGTGATCCATGACTCAGCTCAGATCCATTTCTGCTGGTGGGTGAGTGAGTGAGAACCTCAGCGGGTGGAGCTGTTGGACAAAGAGAAGCTGGCCAGGATTCATGTAAAGTGCAGTCTGGGAATAAGGAGAGAATGCTATTTAATGCCACCTCCGATTGCAGGAAGATATACAGGGCTGGAAACGCTCCTGACACATCCACAAAGAAAAGCTATTAGTCACTTTGATTTCATCTCCTGCTATGTTCACACTATAGTTACTGCTATGGGCTAATAGCATATGAGGTAGTTACTTTGTCTTAGTCAAAATACTTCACGAATCACTTAACCCTTTCAAATGTAGACTTATGCTGGGGAGATACAATAGCAATTTCAGAGGTAGGGTCACCTTAAGCTTTCACACACAAAGAGACGTTTCTGTGCCTGCGAGTGTGCTGTTGCAAATTTCCTTGGTTTTGTTTAACTGAGCTTCTAAGTCTCCCATGACTGGTGTATTTCAGTTTCAGACAGTCTGCACATAACCTGAAGTTGCTGGGGCTCTTCCCCCCCAAGAAATAGTCATTTATTTGGCTGGTGCCCCATCTAACAGCCTGAGATGAGATCTGCAACAATAAACAGATGGTTAATGCTCAGTTTCCACCATCCCCATTTGTTTTAACCCTGACCAGACTTCTTAAAAACAGCTGCTGCCCATTTGTCTTCTTCTGATCCTGTGCTTCAGGTAGAGCATCCCAAAAAGATGTGCAGCTGTCAGGTCTCAACCGGTGGGTCAGTAAAGGGCACCGGACCCTTTTGTGAGGTGTTGTACCCATCACAGTAGCATTGACATTAATGACACAGTAAAAGGAACTCGTGTCCTGTAAAAAGCTCATTTATCATCATAAGTAATTTAAACAACTTTGATATTGGATACATTATGTCTATCAATGTTCGACTCAAAATATGTCAAAGTCTTGATGTAGCTATGTAGCTAAATTTAGATATAAGTTGTATTGTCCTGGATATTCTGCATAGGTTATGTATTTACAAGTATATCTAATCAAAGAAGTGTGTTAGTGCTTTTTTTCTCTACAATAACAAAAACTTTTAGGTTTGTTTATAATTAATAATTAATTTTATATAATTTTGTCTTATTTTATAAGAATCTCTTAAAATATTACATATAATTCATTTATAAAGTAATCCTTTTCCTATATTATGCTTACATTTTTAATAGAATCAAATAAATCCGAAGATAACTGATATGCATTGGGCTTACTAGCTCAGTTTTACTGGAATTCCTAAACTACTTCCCTTTGCTACATCGACTTCGTGTTTTTGCAAACTCCAGACTATTTAAGTTTGAGTGGTGAAGCTGGTAGATAATACTGAAATCAGAATTAATGTGAGAATATGGGGTTTTTTTCATGAATTGGTTATTTTTTGTCAGACTTTTTTTTAATATGTCTTTGGACACTTTTTGTATAGTTAGTGCGAACAGTTGATATATGTTTCATATAGGAGTAGTGTTCTTTTAAAACAGTGATACTTTTTAAGAAAACACCAGAGCATGCAAATGAGACTTTTTGCTTTCATCTTGGTGATGCAAATGCCTACCAATAGCATTAGCATACATGTAAAGCCTGAAAACTAAGTGGCTGAGTCGAGTGATCTCTCAATGTTATAACTATCAAGTAAAAAGTAAAGTTAAAAGTCAGAGTTTTTTAAGACAATTAAAAAAAGAAGTGATTCTGTTTTTTAAATAAAATAAGGCTTTATTAATTTTAAAAAAATTGGTTTACACTTGGAGTATAACTATGGTTGTATTAGAGGTTACAATGATTTATCACTGTTTTCGAATTGCAGTTTTAATATGTTTCTTTTTTATAATTGCTCAGATGTCAGAGTGAACATGGATTAAGGAGATGCCTTCTCTTATTTTATGATGAAGCAGTTATTCACGTTAGCTAAATCTATATTTAATTTATTGAGCTCAGTCCTGAATAAATTTTCAGCAGACATAAATTATGCTGCGCTTTCTTGCATTCATTTATGTGATAATACTGCTCTTTTTAAAATTAACACAAAAATAGTTCCAATTTGCTTTGTTCAGATTCCTACAGTATTAGATGGAAACGCATTAGTTAAAGCACTGCAGAGCCAAGAACTTAAAGATGAGACTTTCAAGGACTAAGAGACTTGTCTTGCTAAGAGACTGAGGTGTCCTGATTCCATAAATCTGTTGTGAAAGTGAAGTGGTAGATGTAGATTTCAGATAACTTCAGTCAGTGGCTGGAAGAATATTTGGGAACACCTCTTGAGTTTCTTGAGATCTATCCCTGAGATCATATTTTCCCCCTTTCCAGACCAAACCAGAAGCTATCTGAGAAGCCTGTACAAACTTTGTAGTCTCTCTGAGGAACATGCAAGTAGAAGCCCTGTCCCCCCATGTAGGCTCTCAGTCCAACCTGTGTCATGAGCTGTCCCGGTTTTAGTCCCTAATCATGTTCTACTCATGTAATGGTGAGTAGGCTTTGAGGGGATTCCTTCCCATTTCCAAATCTGTGCATCTCGTACAATACCATGTGCAATTTATCACATTTATTTCTTAGTCTGGTCCTACACCAGCTGTGCTTCAGATGTTCTAATGTTCTTCTGATTCATTGAACGCAGCTATGTTAAAATATGTTGAACAGAATGTTTCACATGTTTTTTCACAATTTTAAACCATATAATTAAGAGACTACGTGCTCTGTACACATCATTGGCAAGTGATGATCTAATTAATTGAGCAGGTGAGCCTGGTCCAAGATAAAAAGCTTCTGTCCTTATGGAGCCTGTCAGGATAAGTTGCATTACAGTATTTAGAAAGATTCACTTTTTTAAAATGAGGTGTTTGGGCAGTTCCATCTTTCCTAGAAAATGCTTAATAAGGTTTCCACAGTCATGCGAGAACATTCTAAAGTAATAGACTGATCTTTACTTCTTCTACGTTTAATATGATGATTTGTTTAAAATTTTGTAAGCAAAACTAGTTTTTCATATGAATTTCTGATTAACTGACCTTACAAGATTTTGACCAAAGCAGTGTGGCATTCTCTAATCCCAAAGGATTAGTTGAGTGAAAAATTTCTAAGCTTAATTTCTGCACCAATATGAACTCTTTAACTAACTGGATTTATTTTGCTTCCTAAATTCAAATGGCTTAATATGTTATTGATTTCTCATCTGTAATGTTTCTCAGTTTCTGAAAATTGAGTCTTAACTAGAGGATGACTACTGGCAAATTCATAAGTTAAGCTTTAGTGTGGTGTGCTATTTGAGATACCAGTGGGCTAAACCAATTTTGTTTTCAAGTAGATTTCTTGAAAGAATCCTGAGTGCCACCAGAATGTTTTCTGAGAACTTGGTGGGTTTTGTGATAGTTTTTTGATGTTGTTTTGTGTTTTGTTTGTTTTTTTTTCATTTCTGTCAGCTAAATTGCATTGAAAGAAGCTACTTTCTTGGAAGTGAGATATTATTAAGGTAGACAACACTGTTGCTACTGTGAAAAGAGTCTGACTGGCTCTTTTGCTATGACAAAATATTTAAGAGCACCTTCCCCCTTTCTTTGGCATTTATCAGTGTCTTTCAAGAACATCATGGCACTGTGTTCTATTATGAAGTTAATAGCATGCCCACTTTGACTTAATGTGTTACAACCCTCACTACTTTAATCCTCCCAAACAACAATTGTTATAGGAAGTCATCCTGGGATGATACTGAAAGAGAAAAAGATAGGTCTTGTAACTGGTGATGCAATAAGATTGTGCCATGTGTCCTATGGGATCTGCATTGGATCTTCCTGAGCTTCTGCAGATCATGTAATGCATTCTGTTTCCACGCTTGCCTGAAAATTTGAATAATGATTAATGTGCTGAATGAGGAAAAAATGTAGATACAATTTTGGTCAGTGTTTCATAAAGGAGAATTCTTTACAACAACTTATTTCAATAAGACAGAGAAGAGGACACTGGGTAAAGGCAGATGTGCTTCTCTTAGCTTACCAGTGAGTGTCCCTTGACTTGTAACGTCTCCTCAGCAATTACTAGTGGAGTGTCATAAAATGCAGTTTGCAAATAAAAGAAAGTAAGAGGAAGAATCTTACTGTGTGGCTTAATTTTACTGGTGTTTTAAAAAGTGTTGAAAAAACACTTAAAACTGGAGAACTGTCAGTAGTGGAACTGTATAATATGTTAATACAGGAACTAACCTGAATATATACAACTATAATGGGAACTAAAAAGGAGAATTTTGAGAGGGACTTTTGACCTGAAATTTCTTATAATCATAATGTCTACCCTGCACCAAATTCAATGTTGATATCTTTAAGTGACAGTGAATGCCTCAAACTCTTTGGTCTTTGCTAAGATTATTTCTGATTTTGATGCTTTTCATTGTGTGCAGCTGTTGGACAAGCACGGAGCCAAAGCCAAAACAATACTCTCCACTTTCCCATGAATTCTAACATGGCAATTAGCTGAGTCTAAACAGTCAAAAAATGAGGGCACTAAATTAATACACTTAATGTATTTTACAATTGTTGAAGAATTGACTTTCTCAACTGTTTTCTTGAATAGAAGGAATTTCAGCTCACAGATTTCCTGGTTCATTTGTTCGTTGTGGAAAAACTGAATGAAGGTGCTGGTAACAGTTGGATTAAAGCCTATAAAGTGTATGTTCATAATACTGTTTTCAAGTATAATTGTTTTTCAAACAAGCAAAATGCTACCCCAACTATGGTAGTATGACATTTTAGTCTGACAAAGAATCTTAAGAGATATGACTTTTATTTCAATTAGATATAATTATAAATAACATAGATTTTATTCATTTGAAATGCCTTTTACACGAAGTTATAAACAAACTTAAGTTTCTCAATAATTCCATGATCTGTTTTACATTCTTTTACACTATATTACATTACATTATTTTTAACTACCTTAGTCATGGGAAAATTGTACGAAGTTGCTGCATGGTATGGTCTCCCAAGTGTTTTGAGCTGATCAAAGACACTGCTCTGCTAAAAGGGTTGCCCTGCTGATTTCTCGTACTCTTGCTAATGTTCATGATAATGCTGGTACCAGAAGAGAGAGGAAACATGGAAATGTGCAGTCAGTGCAGGGCAAAGCAGTCCCTTTGAGGCAGCAAAGAGGAATTATATCTGTTTAAACAGATGTGGAACAGCATCCTTGGGCTCTGTCTGTCCTCTGTAGGGCACGTGCAGCATTGGACAGTAAAAGACTTCCGTTCAGTCGAAATACTGTAGTCTGAGGAAAGACACAACTCTGAAACTCTCTGGAGACGTGTTAAGCATGGTATCACTACTCGCCACACACCTTGTGCCTTAATGTTTTCTTTTCACCCTGTGCTCCCTCCACATGTTTGTGGGGTCGCAGTCTAACCTGGGTGTGCTCAGGCGTGTAGTAGCTCATGTGCTCTCAGGCCTCTGTTGGTGGTCACCTAGTGTTCGCAGCAGATGAGTCTGGCCTATGGTATACTTTTAGTGCCATCTCCAGCATATGGTGTATTTGTAGATAAGTCAATGGAGACCTTGCTGTCCACCAGTTCCTCTTGGTTGTCTTGGTTATTTCACAGAATCACAGAATCTCAGAATGTTAGGGATTGGAAGTGACCTCAAAAGATCAGGAACAGCCAGATGAGGTCACACAGGAAGGTGTCCAGTTGGGTTTTGAATGTCTCCAGAGAAGGAGACTCCACAGCCTCCCTGGGCAGCCTGTTCCAGTGCTCTGTCACCCTCACTGTGAAGAAGTTTCCTCTCATATTTAAGTAGAACCTCTTGTGTTCCAGTTTGTACCCATTGCCCCTTGTCCTATCATTGGTTGTCACTGAGAAGAGCCTGGCTCCATCCTCCATCCCTTTACATACTTATAAACATTCATGTGGTCACCCCTCAGCAACCACCTCAATCCACAAAGAAATGAGTTTGAAGGGAGGCATGCACCACCATCGCAGTGCAAAGAGTGGAGATTGCTTTTGTTTGCAACCCGATAGAGACCAGAAGACATTGTAGCCAAATCAGCAAAGAAATACTGGCCAAACCCTCTCTGTATGTATTGAAGGTTATTTGAATATCAGTAGCATAAACTAGATCTTTGAGTGCAGAACCATTTTTAAGACAAGTGCCTGATATATGTATTTGGGGTTTTTTCATGCGTTTTCACTCAGACCATAAGTTCATAATATCAGCATCATAAAGTAAGAAAAAAGTTCAGTGCATGCATTTAAAGAGGGTTTTGGGGGTATAGAGATGCATGGCAACCCTGCATAGAGAACAGTTGCACGGACAGCTCCAGTGGCTAAATGGCGCTTGCTTTGCATGTTCTTGAAAACAAACAATAATGCACTCCTGCCTCACCTGGGAAGGACAGCTGAAGATTGTGTTGGGTACCTTTAAAGAACTGAAGCTGCTGCTGTTTCAGACAAAGCCAGTGTTATCTAGGTTTTAGTCTTTGTCCAGTAAATTGCCCGCGTAGCTAGCTACCAGTTACCCTTTTCATGACCTTTTCTATCAATGCTTTTTGGTGAACGCTTTCTCTCTTTTCCAGCTGGGCTGTTGCACTGAATTGGTTCCCCCACCAAACTTTTAACTGAGGCACAGTTTGGACTTCTGCCTAATCGATCCATGACAGCAGGATGCATTCAGCCGGAATGTGTATTAAGCAAGGACAGAGTGCAAAAGGCTCAGTACTCGAGTATGGCAACATCCAAGAGACATTTTTGACCCGGCTTTTTATTTGCCAAACATTTCACAGCTTGTTTGCTTTTAATTTGAATGCTTCATGTTGAATAAAGAAAAACATAAAAGAAGCAAAAGCAGAAAGGTTTCATGATGGCATTTTTACAAATACAGGTCTTTGTATTTTAATTCCAAATAGCCTGTAATTTCAAAAATCCATTATGCTAAAACCCTTTTAATTCTCAGTTGAAATGAAAAGCTTATAGGGCAGAAGTTAAATAAACTATTTTGTTTATCTCATGACTGATATGTTTTAGTTGGTTTGACTCTTTAGAGGGAAAAAAAAAATCCGATATTTACACAGCTTTACTGAAAATAAAAAGCCAACAAGACAAAAAGGTTCTGTTAGTCCACATTAGCACTGCCAGATCAGCTGCTCATCCTTGCCTCTGTAGTTGTGAAAAAGTACTTTCTAAATTAAAAAAAATATGGCTGAAAGACTACAATTTTTTTTCTAACTCATTCTCTTGTTTTAAGACAATGAGAATTTTGTAGCATTCCAGAAAAATATTTGACAAACCTTCTTAAAGCTGCTTGTGATGGAGACTAAAAACCTCCCCAGTCCTTAATTAACCTCAAATAGAGAAAGTTCCTTCAAGTTTTTGGCTGAATTTTCTTTGCTGCAAGGAGTTTTTATCCTATCCACCATAAACACAGTGAACAAACTGTTCCCTGCTTCTTGGCAATAGCCTTGTAAAAACTGTTATTATGCCCACTCTCAGTTTTCCCTAATTTAGCCTGATCCCTTCCACTTCTCTCAGTCTTACTTCATGGGTCATGTTTTCTAGATCTCCGATCTTTCTCTCTCAGGGCTTTTCAGACAGTTCATTTCTTTCTTTGAAATCCGATGCCCCAAAATGGATTTCAGTGTCCCAGCGAGAGCTTCGCCACTGCCCAGCAGGCTTGAGGGATTGCTTCCTGCGCTTTGCAGCTGCTCTGCCGTACACGTCGCAGAATGGTGATTTTTCTTTTTTTCTTTTTCTTTTTGCAGTAGCACAACTGTGAGTCTCACTCAGCTTGTGATCTGCTGTATCTCCCAGGCCATCATTTGGTGTTCCCCATCCTGAACAGCTGATCATTTCTGCCTGAGTGTAGTCCCTTCTGCTTTTCTGTACAGCATTGCAGACTTCTTTCCTAAGCAATGCTCCAATTTCTGAAAATTATTTTAAGTTCCAGCAGTGCCTTCCTGTTGCACATTTGCAGACTTGGTGAATGTGGTTTGTGCTCTATTGTCCGAGTTCTTAATGGAAATGCTGCATTTTGTAATGGACCTCCAGTGAGCACGTCTTTTCAGCTGTTCAAAGGCTCATTAATAAGTACTCTCTGATTATGGTCATTCAAACAGTTTTCACCCACTTTATGATACTTCAATCTAAACCTTGTTTCTTAAATTTGCTTATGAAATTGTTGTGTGAGATGGTGTCAAAAATCTTGCTGAAATCAAAATACATGACAAGCAGTTGTTTTTTTGCTATTGCAAATCCTTTCACCCTCTTACAAAGTGGACTAACCTGTGATTTGTCCTTGGCAAATTCATATTGGCCATTACTTGTCTGCTTATCTTTTAGGGCTTTTATATTCTTTATTTGTTCCATTTTTTCCAGTGCATTGAATTTGAACTGACTGTTCAATAATAAATGACATACGTCTACTAGCTGTCTGACATACCATCTTTGAGAACTTTTCAGTGACAATGAGTAATAGTTCTGAGGTCACTTCATTCCCTTTTTGGCTGTCTTTGGATGAAGTTCGTAATACATACCTGATTTGAAAACTTATAATTTATGGAAATGTTTTCTAGTTTGTTTTCCTATTTTAGGGTGAGATTTTGCTTCTTTGAAACTGGATTAGCCACCTGCTCTCAGATGATTCTTCTCATAAAAGTTCGCAGAAATGTATTAAACACTCAGCTTTCCTAGTCTTTTGTCAATACCATTACTTTTCTGCTAAGTGGTGGACTAGCTCTTTCCATATCCATAACAGAGTAGCTGTACTGCAAACTCCCAATACTGCAAAAATACATCAGACTCAAGGCAACAAAGATGATTAAGGGAGTGGAGCATCTCCCTTATGAGGAAAGGCTGAGGGAGCTGGGTCTCTAGTTCGGAGAAGANCTTCTTCACAGTGAGGGTGACAGAGAACTGGAACAGGCTGCCCAGGGAGGTTGTGGAGTCTCCTCTGCAGACATTCAAAACCCGCCTGGACACCTTCCTGTGTAACCTCATCTGGGTGTTCCTGCTCTGGTGGGGGGATTGGACCAGATGGTCTTTAGAGGTCCCGTCCAATCCCTGACATTCTGTGATTCTGTGATTCTTCCAGCGCTGCTCTTTCCAGCAGCCTCCGTCACCAGTAATATTGCAAACCTCCTTCCCACTCCTCTGGCAGGTTTCTTAAGTGCCCAGCTCAACCATCTTCTTTAGCATCCAGGACTGTGGACAGCAGAAGAGTAGAGACATCTTGACCTTTAAAAACTGGAAAATGTGGTTGGGCTGCCTTGTAGAGAAAGTACTTTGTGAAGAACAGGTATGGCCATAGCTCCGGCTACCGGCAGTGGGGCAGCAGCCGCTAAGGGCTGAAAAGGGAAGGGTTCTTGAGCTGCCTCTGTATCAGATTTAACCCCAAATCACAGCATTTGCAATCAGTGGAGGTGCTGCCAATGTTGCATCAGGTGATTGGGAAGAAGGGAACATGGAGTAGTGCAAAATAAACAAAAAAAGTTTTGGTTTAAAGATGTGTAACTTGAGGCACAAAGGAATGATGTATTATTTCCAGAATCTGATAGCAGGTTTTGTAATGTGAAATACCATCCGGAAGTCCTGACTGAAGCCTGTTACTCTCACACCAGAATCCACTCCACAGCTATTTAAATAAATCTCTTGGGGACGGGGGTGAGGAGAGGTTAAGATATATGGAAAAAGAAATGAGAATGTTATCTCCACTTTACTGTGTAATGCTCATTTAAGAATGGCTGGAGCTTTCCGAATAATGAATGAATCCAGTATTTCATGTCAGTGCAAAATGCTCTCTGAAGAACAGTTATTGTAAATGAGAACTAAGAAACTGGTATTGGAAAATTATTATAAACCTCAGGATGGTGCTAATTTCAAAAACAAAACACAAATTTGATTTTGTAGTGTGACTCTCAATTAGGAAAAAAAATATTTCATTTTAAAGTTCTCTTGAAAATGTAACTAGAATTACTCTGATTTTTTTTTTTTTTTAATATTCCTTGCAGATCCCAGACAGCTGTATAATGGATTACTATGAAAAATACAAGCACAGAATGAATGAGCTTGAAGCATTTAATATGGTAAAAGTTATAGGATTAATAGTATTACCTTGTATGTATGTACTAGTCTAGAACAAAGTCCTGCTAAGTTTTATGTGGAGGTGGACTGTCTTACACTGTGGTATGCAATCACAAAAACAAAGCAGCTCCACCTTCCAAACTTTGGAGCGTATCGTATTCCAAAACTATATTAGGTGTCAGTAAAATAATAAAGCAAACCCGTGGAAGATTCTTTTTCAAGAGGGACTATTACCCTGGAAAATGAAATGTCAGTCTCCTTTTAAACCTAGACTGGTCTCCACGCAGTTATTTCATAAAAATTCTTTTTATTAAAATTCATTATTTCCCTCTTTAAACTTGTTCTGCTTCATATAATATCATTTTCTTGTTGGACCAAATAAATAACATAGTT
Source organism: Pampusana beccarii (assembly GCA_013399365.1). Taxonomy (NCBI): domain Eukaryota; kingdom Metazoa; phylum Chordata; class Aves; order Columbiformes; family Columbidae; genus Pampusana; species Pampusana beccarii. Next base: position 623,186 of record VWYH01002063.1, read on the forward strand.
TCCTGGCTTTGCGGCATTCCGTGTATTTTTGATCTTTAATGTAATCTGTTTCGAAGATGTCCATCCCACAGGGAAAACTGGCAAGGTGACATTTGTACAACAGAAGCACCAGCAAATGATTGACCTTCCTGGAATTGTTTTGTGGAAGTGTAGCCATTTGGAAGCGTGTTGGCTGTCTTCCCCAAAATCATTATAGTATCTGATCTTTCTTTCAGCTGAAGGTTGTTCTGGCTCCCTGCATAGAAGTTTTGATACTTCTGGATCGTCTTTGCTACCTCAAGGAGCAGGTATTTTTGCATTATATTTTATGATACCTAAAGGCTACATCGGTGAAATGAGACTATTTCAGCCAATTTATTACTTTGCAGACCAAAAGTCTCTGTTGCAGAATTGTTATTCTCATCATATTTGCAAAAGTTTAAGCATTCATTCCGTTTAGTATAAACATATGCCCAGCAGATGTTTTTATTTTCAGCAATGCAGCAACAGTAAAGTTTATGTTCTTTTAATTGTGTGGTAATTACTAGTCAATAGACAGTAAAAATAAATTAATTAAATATGCAACAAATCTCATTTTATACAACATATTGAGATATTTAATAATTAAAAAGAATATTTGAAATGCTAAATAAACATTGTGCTGCACATGCTAGAGCTCCCAATGAATATGTTTTAGAACATATAATTCAAGAAATCTTGAATTAGGTCCAAAATGTTCATGATTTTTTTTAATTGTTTCTTAATTAACATCAATGATGAGAGAGGGTGCACTTTTTCCAACGGTATGGGTCATCTGAGGTACATTTGAGTAACATACAACCTGGATATATTTTACAAGTATAGATCTGGGGTATAATAATCAAATGCTACTATATTTACTCCATAATTATTGATATTACAGTGTTTCTTCTAACGCTGATATTGAGCTTGGCCTGATTAACACAGAAGCAGCAGCCATACTTTCTCTGCACCAGTAAACATTTTTTTGACAAATAATAATTTGCAAGGAGGAAATGGTTGTGTCTTCCAGCTTCTGCTCTGGGCCATGGTCAAAATAAAATTTTAAAATAAGTTTTAAACCCATTCATGTGAATAACTCTGTTTTTCCACCATAAACCTTTCATTTTAACAGTTCCATTTTATCGTAAGTAAAAAATCACTTTATTCTCTGCCACAGTGCACTTGGAACAACTGAGTTGTAGTAAATGTATGCTTTCGTTCTAACTTGTATTTTTACAGAAAGGCAATTTGAAATATTTAAATAATGATGTATTTTCTCAAATGCCAACCAGTTATAAATCACATAGAAATCTGTATTATTTCCAAGATGGGAGATCAGACTTGCTGCATTTAGTATTAATTTACCTTTTCTAAATGTAATATAAGCATTGATTTAATCTTGTACTGGTTGATTCACAAAATGTGCTTAGGAAGAAAAAATATAAATTATAAAAGCCATATGCAACACGAAGACCAGATCCAGCTGACCTGATTCATTTGAGAAGGCAGTTAATTAGCTTCAGTGGTAGAATGTGCTGCATAAAATGGATGGGACTTGATCCTTAATTTCTTTGCTCTAGTTCAACTGGAAAAAAGCTTTACTGATAAAGAGGGTGGTAAGCTATCATTTGATAGTGCCAGAAATAATTTAATGACTTTAAAATACGTTCTGGTGTGGGTGTCCTTTATTTCACAACAAGCTTTCTGTGATTTTTTTGTTAGATAAGTGTTTTTCCTGCTTTGCATTAGGGATATTTTTTTTTCAATTTCATATTTCAAAATGTGGACCTATTACCATATCGTAGCTTTTAGGTCAAACACATTTTTATGTACTTCCATCATATATCATTTTACAGGACAACATTGCCTGGTCTGGACTTGTGAAGTTATTTGATCCCGTGAAATCCCCCAGATGCTATGCAGTTATTGCTCTGAAGAAACAGTCATGCTTTTAAGTGGAAGCAAATTGCAGATAGGTTGAAAGCTCTGAACTGGTACTGCTGTTTCCTCATTTTTATTCTATTATTTTTAATTGATTCCTCAAGTACACTGACTGTTTGCTTTTCACCTGCAAAAGTAAAAAATGCCATGCCCTTTTGAATAATGAGGAATAGATAGTGAGTTGTATCTCCTTTGTAAGTACCATTGCTTCGTTATGTCAGTTATTAAACAATGTTGAACATCTGGCTTTATTATAAAAGTGATGACCCCTGTTATGTTATTATTATTTTAAAATAGTTTTCACGTTTCTTCTTTTTAAGCCCTCTACTATGTACCAATACCCTTTCTCTTGATGTTTCTGATCACAAGATCATACCTTCCCAGTTTTTACCAGTGGCTGGCATCAGCAGTCTCAGATCGACCTCGCCTTTTTCTTTTCTGGATTCAGATGGTGCATAGTCTAAACAAAAAAATAACTTGCCCTATAAACAAGAGGTTCATAGACTAAATAGGATCTTTGTGCTTCCCTGTTCTCCAAGTCATCAGGACCAGCTTATTTATAGAGCAACCTAGAAGAGCCTAGATAGTAACTACCTGCAAAGAGCAGTTTTGTATTAACCCCGTTTTCCCTCAGACGTGTTCCTGGCATGGACTTGTTCGCCTGTCACTCTGAAAGAAAATATGTGTGTGCTCTAATCCAGCGAGAGATTTCCCAGTGTTTAAGAGCCAGCTGCCCTGCTGGGGTTCACTCTGTAATCCTTGGGTTTTATCAGAAAGCTATTATCTGACCCAAATGTGTTGGGTATAAACACTTTGGTACCCAAGTGAATTGAAACTTGCTAGGCACTTTCTCGTTGGCTGTACTGCATTCGTGAGTGGGAAGTTTATTTGTTGAGGCATTTATCCCAATGGGTTGCCTAATTAAACTTTCCCTCAATTCAAAAAAAAAAAAAAAGAGAAAAGTTTCTATTCTAAGTCTTGGTACTTTTATTAGAATTTTCCAGCGTATTAAACATAATTAACTACCAGTGCACAGAAAAAGAAAAAAAAAAAGGACAACAAAGTAATAATAAAATACAGTGTTAAGAAAAGGGGAGAATTCAACTTTGGTGGGCAGAAGATGAAAATAACAGAAAATATTTTTATATTAATTGAATAGTGATAGTAAAAGTTATGGGAATCAGACTGAGATTCAGATGTGAGTAGGAATAAATCTTAATCTGTTTCAGTTGGCAAAATATGAGAGCTTGTGAACATGGCTGTTCAAGAAAAGAGAAGTAAGGTATTTTTTTAACAAGTCACATCTTTCTTGATGTGTCCACTTGGAAGAAATACTACTTTTTTTTGGTGGTGTAAGTTCACTGCTGTCTATTTTAAGACTCGGAGTCCTTATTAGCTCTCTGGATCCAGAATGAACTTCTCACATTACTTTGGTCCCAGTACATTAAATCCTTAGAGCTATTGAACACCTGCAATACCCAAGAAAATTAGGAGAAGTTGCAGGTGCTCACAGGGTCTTTGGAGCAGAGTTAAGAAAAGAAAATGAGGCCTTCCATAGATGCCTCTTTTTGTTATATAGGGAGTACTGAGGAAACTAACAAGCTGGTAGATTATTTTCCCGGGAGAAGAATCAAAAGAAATAAAATCCTTTCCTAAACTCTAAGCATCTGGAAGGAAAAAACCCCAATAATATCTGATACAAAAAGGCAATCTAAAGTACATGATGTCAACAAAGAAAAAAATGTGAACAAAAGTGCTAGGTTATATTATGTTCTGCTGAGACAGGGTGATTAATTATTAGTGAAATGTTAGAGTGTTATCATCCCAATCTTATGGGCTGTTGGAAAAATTTACTTGGGGATGAAATTGCCTTTTTTCATGTCACAAATTGATTCTTCTGTTTTTTTCAGAGTAAATATTAAAAACTGGCTAAATATAATGTCCAAATAAAGAAAGAACAGTTTCTCACTGAAAGCAAGTGCTTAATAGTACCCTGTTATGGTCCAGAAATATGTTTCAGCAAGCCCCACCTGATTTAATTCGAAGCCAGTCGAAATTGCATAGGGTATACAGACTATTGCTAATTTTGTGTGCTATTTTAATGTGTGTAATGCTACCTAGATACAAAGTTAAATTCTTATTGCTATCTTAAGAGGACATTTACAACAGTTTAGAATAACAAGCACATCTCTAGCATTAGCCCAAGTGCTTTTTCACTGATTCAAAATAGCTTGAATGAATTTGCATCCCCCCCCCAAGCAACTTCTCAGGCTCTTTCAGTACTTTTCATGCACTTTGTAGTCTATGCAGGCAAAGGCAGAGGCGATGTGCTTCTTAGAATAATAACTATCAAGACATTTGTATGATGATTTTACACTCAGCAAAGTCAGTTGCTGTCTGCTCTCAAAGCTGTGTGGAAGCATTGGATGCCTGAATACCTATGAGCTATTGTTTACATAATGGAAAACTTCCTGACAGTAATCAAGCTGAATAAAACTATTTTTCTTCATGGTTATTGCCAAAAGTTCTTCCATAAACTTAAACCGTATCCTAAATATGATGAAGTCTTTTGATAGAAAAGAGTCTGCATTTTCTTTCAGTGTGACAGAGAGCTATCTATCTTGATGTGCTTCCTAAGGAATAGTGGGTATGCTTGCTTTCCCTCAGGTGTTTGCCTGAGACTGTTCATGGCACATCTATTCATTCTGTAGCAGATTTGGTGTGTTTTATTTATTTTTCTTAGGGCCGAAACCCGCTCTTGGATGGAAGAACAAGAGTATATGCAGGGTATGTGTGCGACCTTAATATCCAAGAGTATCTTGTAACCCTAAGATCTCCAAGCCTGCTTTTGTGACAATAAACTTCAATTCTGCAGTTCTGATTCATGCCTTGGAACATCACACCACAAAAACTTTTGGCACTGTTTTAGTTTCTGGGATTTTAGTTTCAAGTGTTTTTCTGATTAAATATTAAGTATTTTTTATTACAAACTATCTTCTTCATTGACATTATTAATAAATTTACTGTTAAAACAACAACTATATGCTAAGATTTACAAAGCTTTTGCAATGTCATGATTGAATTAAAATCTTGAGACTCAAAATCTGTACATCCTATGAAGACTTAAAATCTGCACAGAGCAAATATGCTAAACATACTTGGCTTGGTGGCAGCTATATATCTTTTTGATGACTGGAGTATTCTTTCCTATCGGTACTTATTGGTTCAGATTTACTTTTTTTCCTAAAAACCATCCTAAGTGTGTCATATTTATAGAGATCACTAATACTAATGGCAAGTAGTAAAATAGAACCAGCACCAAGAAAGTCTTCCTTGCTTATATGTTGAAACAGCCAACTTAGTAGGATGCTTCAGACATCCTTTTCTCTGGGAAGCAGCTGAATACTCAGTCCTTATTAGCATCTTTAAATCTCTTTATCCCATGCATTTTATCACTCTTACCCATATATATGTCCTCCATCTTGCTGATATCCTAGTGTTCTCAAAGGAGAGGAATACATGCTAGGCTACGAGCCATGAAGAAATTTCAGTGTCAGTAATCAAACCAGAACTGAAGAATGGTTGCCCAGACATTTAAATTGGACACCTAACCCTTAGATCTGTGACTTTAGCTTCCTTGGTTTCTGAGATCCATTGAAAATTTGCAGTTTCCGGGTTTCCTATATTTCCTGCCAGGCAGGAGCACGGCCTAATTCTCTGGGATCCAGCTCCAGTTCCCTCACCACGTTCATCTGAAATATAATAACCAGCTCAGTTTGGTGGCTCTATATTCTTTATCTCCAAGCAACTGTCGAATAAGTTGGTTTCTTTGAATTTGCTTGTGTCTGGTTGTTATCTTTGTCAATGTTATATTTCAGAGTACTCTCAGAAAAGAAGTAAAATCCTTCTGCAATTTAGGAAGCCTCAGTAAAGTTGCACTGCAGTTATGCTTCCTGTGGCTTTCTCCCTTAAAGCCTTGAAATTATTTCCTGATGATCAAACAGATTAATAAGCACCAGACAGCCTGGGAGGCATAGGTTATTAAAAAATATTTTTAAAGTACAATATCTCCTCTTAAGGAGTCTTTTTTGATTCAAGAGCTCTGAGGCATTTTCTTCACAGAAATTTGAGTGCACATTATGATTAAACTCAAACGTCCACAAAAACCCGCCAACGTAATGAAGATTTGCCTCAAACTGTTAGAATACACTGTTGTACACCAGTCTTCCCAGTACACACCTACATCCTCCTCAAGGCTGTCTGCAATGTCTGTATCAAACCAGAGAGGAAAAGACACTTTTCTCACCATCCCAGTGATGCTGTTCATGAAATCTGCAGGACAATAACACTCTATTCTCTGCTCTGTGTTAAAAGGCAATGGAACTTTGAGAATGGATATGTCCAACATCCAAAGTTTTCTCCAGGTATCATTATTGAAATCCATTTACCAGACTTCATCAGTTCAGTCTGCTAGTTACTTCAGTCAGTACTGACTGTCATTAACAGGTCTACAAAATTTTGTCCTATAGTTTATGTCCCACAGATGGACCTTTGTCATTATACATTTTTTTTACTCATTGAAAGAGTAAATGACTTCAACTATTTGCTATGGGTGGGAACTACTTCTAAATATGTTTATTTTTTTATTTTATGGTAATTTTGAGCTGTTTTATCCAAGTGGAATTCTACTATATACACCATCATTTCCTCAGACTTCCTGTGGATTTGAAGGAAATCAGAAAATGGTGTCTAGATTGCCAGCGAAATTTAGAAGAAATTGAAAATGTATTACATAAGTGCATTCGAGGGTAGGAAAGCACAGTATATGTACAGGTTACATCATGAGGCACACTGTTGGCCAGAATTTGTTAAACTCACAAATAAAAAACACATAGGCAAGATTATACAGACAAAATATCTCAAAGATTTGCAGTTACCATAAACTGTATAATTATACTTTATAAACTGTAGAAAGAAATGTAATTATCTTATTCAGTGGTTCAATGGAAATACAGGAAAGCGTGAACTTTCAACAAGTTAATGGGAGATTCAGATTTTGAACTTGCCCAACTGGCTGCGAGTTTGAAACATTTTTTTAGGGCAACAGTCTGATATACTGTTGACCCAGGAAATCAAGCCACTTTCTATCATTTCTTTCATACCTGTTTTATAATCCATAGTTTTGGTCTATGCTTGCTCTTTAAAAAAAAAAAAATAGTTTATAATTAGATTACACCTTTCCAATCTCTTACAGTTACAGTCACAGCTGCTATGTATAGTAAGCAAAGACTTTCCATTTCCTTTTGAATGTAACACATCCTACAAAGATACAGGTATTTAATATGTTTGCTTGGAATTAACAAAGGCTGTCCAAAAGCAAAATATCACTTCTATATTTAACTATAGTTTAGCTGTGGATTTAAAAAATCTGCATGTGAAACCTCTGCGAAATTTAACTTTTCATTACAAAATTCTCAGTTTTATGTCTCTTTCTTTTTGCATGTGGACCAATATGAACTTACTCATGTAGATAAAGGTTTCGTTAGGGCAGCTGATATTGGGTTTCATGCGGAATTTATCAAGAAAATCAAGAAGCAGTAAATCTACTGAGCCAACAAATCGGATTGTTAGACTGAAGCTCGGATTGCCTTAGCACACAAACTGTCAGCTCTTTCATGAATCACTGATGAAAAGAGCAAAGCTGTCTGCTTACTGAATAACTCAGTAGTGTCTGGAACCAAAAGAGAAAATTCCAAATAAGAAGGAGCAGTGATCACCTCTCTTGATTATGTAAACCTTCAGAAGCGATAATTAAAATGTACAGTTGTAAATCTGTGTTGTTTATTACACTTCCTATTATTAGAGTAACGAATAAAAACTGACAGCAGAAGCAGCCATGCTGTTTCTCAACTATAAATCCTAAATTCACTTGTTAGTCTTAGAAAGGCTGAAGTCATCAAGAGGACACACAGATGTTAAAAAGTGTAGGAGTTGTACTTTACTTGGATAAATGTGCCATTTGTTAACCTTTTTATATTCAAAGGCATAGGTATCAATTCAAAGACCACAACTCACAAAATACTCGATGGACAGCATATAAACCAAGTTTTATCCATTTTAAGCTCTTCAGTGTCTATTTATTGGCAAACTGTTATTAGCTAGCAAGAGTTATAAAGGTGATTTCAGCAAAATTGTTTCTGTGCTGTTTCTCATTAAGAATTTTGAATAAAAGCAAATAAAAACATGTAAACCCTTACTTTCACAGAAATTTCAGTTTTAATTGGGAAATATGAATAATGCTACAGAGTCATGTGGTGAAAATCCATACCATTAAGATTATCCCTAGACAGATTATTGATTTAAATAAAAAATATCTGGCAAACAAGAGCTTTAGAGAATTGCTCATTTACTTTTTTAAAGAGTCACGGTTATTTTTTAAAAGTCACACTTCTGTAGTAATGTTGAACTTGTTTTTTTTAATAAACAGAATTCAATTGAGTTTATTTAGAAAAAGAAGGTATTCAAAGAAAAAAAATGAGAAGCTCCACTTTGTTCCTGTGCTTATCTTCAAACAGTATTGCAGAAGTGAAAGAAAATGTAACTAGTGTATCTAAGAGGTGATTTTTTGGATACCAGTTCCATTTGCACTAGTTAATCACATGAATCAAGTTTAATGTCATCTATCTAAACACAAGTTATTGAAATCATGACTTATGGAGAAAAGATAATTTCCTAGATCAGACATTTAAATAGCATTGAAATTGAAATCATCACTTCTCTGAAGACATGCACATCCTTTGAATAATTGTAATTTTTCTGCATAGAAAAGGACAATTCCAATCATTCATCATACAAAAAATCCATAGAAAAAACATTAGCAGATATTGATGTGAAACAATCTGTTATATACACTGATGCAGTGAAGACCCAGGTCATCTTCATTTGAGTCACTGGCAAATTTCAGCTGATTTCCGTAGGAGCAGGTTTGGGTACAAAAGCATTTGCTGAAGACAAACAGCCTGGATAATCAAATATCTTTTGTACAAAGATAGTTCTAAATGTACATTTGTGAAAGCAAAGAGATTGTGTACGCTTCCCTTACCTATACGGATTGAAGATGAACAGTATAGAAATTATCGTGAACTCCGGTTCATCACTGAAATCTTCCTGACGTGTAGTAAGAGAAGGTTCAAATGTTTTTTATTTATTTTTTAATTTCAGATAATATGTCCTTAATGCATTAAAACTCTCAGGATTTTCTGTTCTCTGCTCACCAGTCCTTTAACAATGGGAGCACTGATTACAGAAATACAGTTAAATGACACTTATTGTTCCTAAGTATATCTCAAGTGTCACAGCCTGTGCTTTCACTGAAGCCAGTGGTAAAATTCCCATGAACTCTATTGTAACTGTTTTTATCAATAGGGAAAATAAGATTCAGCCTTAATTCTTCAAGAAGCAACATTTTTTACAGTACTTTTACAGAATATCTTCATAGCTAGATTTCACCGTTAACCAATATTTCCCTTCCTTCTCTTCCTCCATGCAGAAATTTTATAGAACATTGTAAACCAAAGAACTGAATTTATTTAAATGGTACATTTCCCCAATTAGCCACCTTTATCAGCACTTTACAGGCAGCACATCCCTTATTCATGAACTATGTGTTAAAGAAAGTGATGCTAATTAATAGCTCTTACTGCACAGCCCATGAATTCAATACAGAAGCTATAAATGTAGACTGTGGGACATAAATTTTGTTTCATTTTTGCGATTCCTTTAAAAATGTATTTTCACAATGGATTCTTATGGAAAAACCTTTTTAAAATGTGATTTTATTGAAAATATTTTCCAGCAGGACTTGAAAATTATGTAACTGGAGGCAGGATCTCAGTGAAGAATGAAAATAATATTTCAGGTTGTCAGTGGGAATAATTTTAAATTCTTTTCCTGTTTGTTATGATTTAGCATTTAGGTTTAAGGCAACATAAATTAATTAAGCATAAAGTCTACCACAATTATTCATTCACTTCTAGCATATTATTGAAATATTGCAGTTTCACATGTTGCTAATTTCTTTTTCCTTGGCAAACTGTACCTAAATTTCTGGAAGAGCAGATCTAGGAACATTCATGTTTTTGCGTGTTAGTGTTATACAATTTCATTGAATTAAATAGGAGTGCTGTGGCATGGTAAATAATGTAGTTTCTCCATTAAAACAGCTGCCAAAACAAATCTGGATACATGCAAGAGAACATTACGGTTCACAGTAAGCACTTAGTTTGTTTACCAATTTGTCATCAGAAGTTAATGTCAACTTAATTCACTGCTTTTTAGTCAGTTAAGGTTTGAGACCAGCTTTAGGTTCTGATTCTCCGGCTCAGAAAAGGAAAGATAGATCTGCTTTACACCACGTAAAACTGCAATATTATTACCTTGTGTCCCAGAAGCTACATAAGCCTGTTGGTATGGTATTACCCCAAATGAATTCTATGCTTTGCAGCGTCACCAGTTGACTCTGGTGAAGTGCTGCCCTGTTTCGGCTGTACCCCTGCATCATACAGGGGAGGAGCATCTGTGTCCTCTGAGCCTCAAGTCAGAGGCTTTAAGACAGGAGCATGTACTCCTGCATTTCTACAGTCCTAAAATTACATTCAGCCCTTTGAAGGCAACCATGAGGCTGATGTGGCCCCTGCTGAAAACGAGTTTAACACCCTTGGTCTAGAGGAACAAAGAAGGAAGAGCTTTATTACTTCTGTTCTCCCCTCCGTTGCTTGTGTTATGTCTGCAAGCACTTTGGGCCAAGAGCTTTCTCTTACTGTCTAAGAGGAGTAGTGAACAGCTCGAACGATGCGTGTGGCTGATGAGCAGGTCAAGCACGGCTCCTGTAGAGCTGTTTCATGTAATTAGTGTCTGGGGCATGCTGCCACCAAACGCCAGGTAATTCCAGTTGTGGAATTCATCCGGATTTGTACCTGACTTGTCCAGTCATTGCAGTAGTAAGTAGCCTTATCAATGCAGTGGAGTGGTTGGTCACAGTATCACAGTATGCTAGGGATTGGAAGGGACCTCAAAAGATCATCCAGTCCAATCCCCCCACCAGAGCAGGAACACCCAGATGAGGTTACACAGGAAGGCGTCCAGGTGGGTTTTGAATGTCTGCAGAGAAGGAGACTCCACAACCTCCCTGGGCAGCCTGTTCTGGTGTGCTGTCACCCTCACTGAGAAGAAGTTTCTTCTCAAATTTAAGCGGAACCTCTTGTGTTCCAGCTTGAACCCATTACCCCTTGTCCTATCATTGTTTGCCACCAAGAAGAGCCTAGCTCCATCCTCGTGACACTCCCCCTTTATATATTTATAAACACTAATAAGGTCACCCCTCAGTCTCCTCTTCTCCGAACTAAAGAGACCCAGCTCCCTCAGCCTTTCCTCATAAGGGAGATACTCCTTATTTAGGGAACTGTTCTCATCTTGCACTGTGAACTTCTCCAAGCTATGCCTGTCCTTAGCTCATGTCAAGGATGGTTTGGGTTTTGTGTATCTTAGCTCCAGGAATTTTTTGGCATGTGGATGTTAAGGTCCTGAAAGTTGAGCACCTCACATACTCACCTGACAACATTTTCTTTTCTATACTTTCACTATGTTCATACAGGTGATTTGGTCCAGCTACTGAGAGAATAATTAAACACTGTAGACAGAAACACAAATACACTATAATAAAAAAATCTGGTGATCTAAAGGCTCCCTGTCTTACTAATATACTTTCAATTAGAACACTCCAGGTCTGAGTATCAGATCTCTTTTCCATCATTAAAACTAAAACAAAGTGTTATATCAGAAAACAATTCTTTTCTTGGAACAAGTAGGTGAGATTCAGTTTGAATACATATGCTTTGGTGTATCCATTGGAAAATATGGCTCTAAGAACCCTTACTCCAGTTTTCGTTTTGGACACCGTTTCTCATTAGTTGTCCTTGCTTCCTTCATATTTCTCCTACTTACTGTTCTCGTGGAAGGCTGGGAAGGATATAAGCACAACTGTATATCAGCAGCAACAGCTGGAGATCAGTATGCTAAATCCAATGTTTTTCTGTAAAGGTAAACGTATCATATACTATCAAAACTAAAGCACGTGCATGGACCTCTTCTAGGAGCTGAATACTGTCTAAAATCTGCTAAGTTTTCACTGCAAAGAATGGAATTTTTTTTCATTTTCTCTGTCTTTTTCTTTCCCAAGAGAGTATTGTTGCAGGACTTGCTTTGTCTTCTAGGAGAGGTGACACCCTGCTTTGCAATATAGTGGGGCATCCAGTTCCAGGTTGTTCTGAGGGCTTTTTTAACTGAACTCGAGTGCTTCCCTTGAACAGCTAATTCACAAGCTTGCCACTGAGCACTGCCATGCATGTTATTTTTCCTAGGTTGCCTAGAGGACATTATTAAAAAGAACCAAAAAATAAATAAATAAACACAATATCTGTTCAGACAGGTGAGTATTATTGTGTGTGATAAACATCCCCCTTTGTTGGCAGAAAAGCACCTTGGACGTACACTATCTGCATTATCACTGCATTTGCATTCTGACAGTCCTCTTCAAAACGAAATGTTATTTGAAGTGCTTTTCAAAAACTGACCTTCATTCTTGAAACATCTCCTTGGGGAAACTATTGTTTTCTATTAGAAATGTCATTTTTATCTTTAATGTTTATCTTCCATGGACTTTTCACCTGTTCTTTATGGTTTATTTTCTTCAGTTGTGTGATAATGGAGTGTTGGAGAGAAGTACCATTTTCCAGTTGAAGTTTGCAACATATATTTTCAAGTAATCTAAATAAGCATTCATACAGAAATCTGAAAGTTGTTTTGTATTTGCTGAGAAAGTCTGTGCCTAATACAAATGGTTTTAGACTTTAAAAGTTCCAATGCCAATATATGCTGTCACTTCTCTCAGTTTGTATGGCCTACGAAAACAAAACAGTGATGTCCTGAGCACTATGAATTCCAGTGGTCACTCTCCCAAAAACCAAGGAACATTATTCTGGACAGGAAGTTTTATGTATCTTCTGTTGAGAGTGATCTTAGAAGTGTTTACTCTCAGTCCTTGAGAATTCTGTATTTGGCTGTCAACTTAAAATGACAGGGGTTTTTAGCTCTGCAATTAATTTTAAAGAAGATGCCCTAAAATGCACACAGGTAATAAATTACTTCCCTTAACAAAACAAGCGTGCTTCAGGAAACACTATCAGAAGTACACTACAAAACATCCCCATTTTCTGGACTGAATGTTACCTTTTTTTGGTAAAAAGAATATTTTTCATTGACTGTGTATGTACTACATAGAACATAAAAACATTGTGACAGATTAGTTGGTTCGTTTGACTTTTTACTTGGTTTATGTGAATTCTGCTCCTAGGTGTAAAACACAGGAACTACTTGTATCTAATTTAAACCGTATTTGAAGAGCTAAAAATCAGCCTGCAAGATACCTACCTGATTCTGTCTCATTGCTTGCTGCTGAATTCCCCCTGATGTGAATTGTACTAGCAGATCACATTTATCTCTCAGATTTGTTGTCTTGAATGATACATTAATTTCTTCAGAGAATAACTGCTGGTCTGCAGATGGTTCACAAATGGTATGGAATTATTATTTACATTTTCCACTGCTTTGTTTTCTGACGGGATAATTTCTGCAGCAAAGCAAGATCTGTTTCTGCAGACATTGGCCCATCTGCTTAGCCTCGCTACTCGAGTCCTGTTTAGGTCACAAGGCACTTCATCGCAGTAAAAATAAGCGGGCAATATCTTAGAGGTTCATGAGCTAGAGCAGCAAGAATGATAAATTGACAGGGGGGATTAATGGTAGAGTATGGATTATGAACTATATTTCTGGCAACTATTAGAGCATCTGATGAAAATTAGCAGTTGTAACTGCTGTTGTAATGAAGATCATTTATAAAAGTATTTATGGAACATGTACACAAAATAGGCAAAAACAAAGCCATAGAAATATGTTTTAAAAATCAAATCGATAGTTAAAGTAAACATTTCTGAAACGTATTTACCACAGACTTCTCTGCAAGATAAATTTGGTATGTGTAATGTATACATTTAATATTCATATCATGATCAAATTAGTATGCCATGAACCAATAACAGAGAGGCTAGGAAGGAAATTCAGATATTTGATGCCAGAAAGAACATTGCATGATATGCAGACTGAACGTTCAAAGCAAGCACACAAAAAATAGCCAAATATGTAGTGAATCGGACATACCACAGGATGTTTTGGAAATACAGCAACAGAAACAATGGAAACTTTTTAGACTTTGTTTAGCTAGAATAGAAAACAAAAGCAAGAGCAATTTAATTAATTAATGAAAAAAATATGTTGACCGCTTGGAACATAGCAAATGTAAACCAAAATAATTGAACAGAATGCAAAGGAGAATTGTTTCCAGTTAGTGTATCTATTTTTACACATTGTCTGCTCAACACACACGAAGTTTTATAAGTAATTATCTCTAATGGGAAAACTCTAAGCCAACTCGGTGGGCGTTAAAGATGTGAAGCAACATGTTTGAATTCTGCTTGATTATAACTATTTGATTTACAAAAATTATTGTGCTTGTACTGTCATGGTGTATAAATACATACCTTGCAGCATGGTGCTTTGAACAGCACAGAATGATGAATTTCTGTCGTTGATTCTACTGTGTTGAGTTGTATATTTCATGTTTTTTACAAATATGCCAGGATTTGGTGAAAGTTGCAATTTAGGTAAAGTCATAGTGATGTTTCTATTAAGGTTCCCCATGTTTCTCCATTTTCAATTTCATCTTTTCATTCCTGGAAAAGAGAGTCACCTTGTCTTTTTGTATTGTTTTTGTAAATATTCCCACTGCTCTCTACTGCATATGAGTTAATACTGCCGTGCAAGGAATATCTTCTCAATTTCAATCCATTATATCAATCATTAATATGAATCTAAAAGTAATTGCATAGTAACCCCAAGAGCCTTCTTCTTTCCATTTCCCATCCCCTTACACAGGCCTGTTTTAATATGGAACACTCAGGGAAGGAGCAATGTTGAAAGTCCTTGTTGGATTTTCTCAGAATGTATTTTCTGTCTGCTCTTTTTCCTAATAACTCCTGTGACAAATCCAGGGCTAGTGTCTGAGCATGCTTTTTTTGTATTTATTGGGCATGAGAGAGTCCTTTTGGATTGCCTTTCTGCACTAAAAACGTGAAACACCTAAGGAGGAGCTGTTCCCACTTCACATCTGAGCAGAGGCTGCTTCATCCTACCCTCTCTTTCTGACAATCAGGCGTTCAGAAGTCAATGTTTTCAGTGGTGAGAACAAAAATGTTATTTATTTATTTGGTTGTTTGTTTATTTTAGTGCATCTTCTGCTTTCTGACCTGCATGGTTCAGCTCAGTCACTCATTAAGCAGTTTGTTAAAAAAGCAGAAGAGATTCTCTAATAATCACTTCACTCCAAGTACTTGCATTTCAAGGAAAACTGCCGAATGTGATTTCATAGTGCTGCACCTTAAAGCAGAAAGTACTGACAGAGGAAGAAAGGGATGGAGTCCACAGACTCTTTATCTTCTCCTGCACTAAACAACTTCCATGTACCAGGAAAGTCACCTTGAATTTCCTGATGTATGAAGTGTTGCATGTTAGCAAGTTGTAGACAAGAATGTTTGTGATAATATTTTGTAACCACTTCTACCAAGGATGCACAAAGGATATACATTAGTTTCAAAGTTTTGACCAGTTACAAAGAATTTTGCAATTTTTTAGGCGAGATAGGTGGTTGAATTCCTAAGTTCAAGTTCTTCCTGAAGTTAGGTAACTACTGAAAGGAGATTTCCTGAACCTTATGAAAGATAGATGTTTCATGTAGTTCTTTGTGCATACTTTTCTTCAATAATTTTTTAGAGTTTTCTTGAAACATTTTTAGATTTTCCTTTATTAGTATGAAAATTAATCACCAGCCAACTAATCAGCATTCCTGTTTTCCTACCTGTCCAGGATCTCCTGTACAGCCTAAGCAAAAGGAAAAAGTGAATTGATGAGGACATAGTTCTTCTCTGTGTGACCTATAAACTCCTTTACTCAGTGAAAAATACGAGGAATTTTCCTGATCTGAATACCTTTTATATGGCATGTAGCAAAGACGCCAGTACATTTTCTCTTACAAACAAGTATCAACAGTCTAGTCTAGTTCTCATACATTTTTCACAGGAAGTTAAATTAAGGAATTTTTTTTGAATACAAATTATCCTTTTATTGTAGTAGTAAGTAGAATAAAGAAAACGAACCTGTCAGCAAAATATCTTTTTCACTGGATAAAACAAATTTTGGAAGTCAGAGTATCACGCCTTCAAGGCATCAGCTTTTAAAGTCACCACCTCACATTACTAAGGAATGTTATAGTTATCTTAAAAAGTAAAATCCTTACATCTGCCAAGAAAAGCTTAGATTCTATCTGCTAGGATTCCCTTCTTTTAGGCTTCACTTTTGTGCCTATGTACATGTAACCACGTGCGGTATAATTATATATTTTCAAAGTCTCACCTGGACTTTGAAAGTCTTCCCAGAAAAGAAAACTATGAATTCAAAATATTGAACCAAAAGTTGCTCTTGGTCCACTGGAATTTCTTCAACGATGATCTCAGGTTCCATGGAGCCCTCTGTTAACCTCCTGGCTTACCCTGGTTCAAAGCTCTGTCTACACTGTAGCTTCCCGAAAATGGAAGTTCTTGACAGAGGCTTATTGTACAAGCTCAGATGGATTGTTTTCCCCTCAAGAAAACTTAGGTTATGTTATACCACAGTAACTGGAGAATGATGACAACATCGCCTTGCCAGGCTTCTGGCAATTTTCCAGTCTTCTAAGCTTGCAGACCTCAGAAATCCATTTAGCTCCCCACAGAATATAAATTTTATCATTTGCACATAGATTTAGTTCAGAACTGAAAGCTTCCTGTTAAAAATCCACAAATTCTCTCCCCCAGATCCAGGCAGAATGCCTGTGAAGGTTCAGGGAAAATCTGCAGAGCTCTCCTGTGAGGGTAAGGAAGGGAGATATTACAAGACCATCTAACAAGGGATGGAAATAATGATTTTCATAGTGATGTGTGCAGTAGATGGTTGATCATCATAGGTAATCAGCTTTTTCTAACCTAACCCCAGGCTTCCCATGTCTCTCTATACAATCTGACTCCAAAGGCAGAGGGTTCCACACCTCCCATCCCCTATTTTGTAAGATTGTCTTCCAGCCCTGTCCACAGTAACTCAAAGCATGCAGCCTGTCAAAGAACACAGTAATGAGCACAAAGCCAGTGAGAAGATGAGCATTAATATGGGACAAGTGCTCACTTCAGCCTATTCCAGTTCAGCGTTGTCTCTGCATCCTGCTTGCCGCTTTACTCCACACATGAGACTGCCACCCCTTCATCCTCGCCCCCCACTGAATCCATTCCCTGTGCATCTGAGGGAGCTCAGTCTCCACCACATTAAGATGCTCTTCTGCAAAAATGCTGGCACTGAAGGTGGTGACTCGGCACAGAGTCAACACAGGCCTGTAGGAGCTTCATATCCAATCTAATAGGTGACTTTCACTCACTAGAAACAAATGGGCTAAATGATCTCTTGAGAGCCTCATCAGCTCCTTATTTTTATGTCTCTGACCAAGCACCCGGGGGTCCTGGTGGACAGCAGGATGACCATGAGCCAGCACTGTGCCCCTGTGGCCAGGAAGGCCAATGGCATCCTGGGGTGTATTAGAAGGGGGGTGGTTAGTAGGTCAAGAGAGGTTCTCCTCCCCCTCTACTCTGCCCTGGTGAGACCACATCTGGAATATTGTGTCCAGTTCTGGGCCCCTCAGTTCAAGAAAGACAGGGAACTGCTGGAGAGAGTCCAGTGCAGAGCAACGAAGATGATTAAGGGAGTGGAGCATCTCCTTTACAAGGAAAGGCTGAGGGAGCTGGGTCTCTTTAGCTTAGAGAAGACTGAGGGGCAACCTCATTAATGTTTATAAATATGTAAAGGAGGATGGACCCAGGCTCTTCTCAGTGACAACCAATGATAGGACAAGGGGCAGTGGGTACAAACTGGAACACACTTAAATTTGAGAAGAAACGTCTTCTCAGTGAGGGTTCCAGAGCACTGGAACAGGC
Source organism: Pampusana beccarii (assembly GCA_013399365.1). Taxonomy (NCBI): domain Eukaryota; kingdom Metazoa; phylum Chordata; class Aves; order Columbiformes; family Columbidae; genus Pampusana; species Pampusana beccarii. The sequence continues at coordinate 641,311 of VWYH01002063.1, forward strand.
TGCCCAGGGAGGTTGTGGAGTCTCCTTCTCTGGAGACATTCAAAACCCACCTGGCCACCTTCCTGTGTAACCTCATCTGGGTGTTCCTGCTCTGGCAGGGGCGATTGGACCAGATGATCTTTCGAGGTCCCTTCCAATCCCTAACATTCTGTGATTCTGTGATATCATCTTCCAAAAGTTTTACTTTCCTTGTCGAAGTTGGAAGCAGCAATTTCCACAATGTCAGGTTTCAAATATTCCCAGCCCCCCAGTCAACCAGTGAGGACTTTTGCAAGTTATGAAATGAGATTAGTATTGGAATTACAGTGACATAAAAAATGTGCTTATAGGTGTTTCCTCCCAGATCCTGACCCTAAGCATATTCAAATACATTTCCACACCTGCTTTGTAAATGAGAGAATGGAGACAAATATAATAAACTGTGCTCTGCAGAAGAGATAAAAAAATATAGATGCTCTCCTCCTATATATCCACTTGATCACATTGAGGACAATTATGTTCACCTTTTCATGACAGGATTTCTGAAGTAAAATGTTCTTTGGTTAACCTGCAATCTTCTCCCTGTCTACAATAGTGACTTCATAGATTAAAACTACAATATAAGTTAAAGGCATAGCTCACAGGAAAGAGTAAATTGGTAATATTTAAAGAGCACTTTAATTATTTGGGTTTTAAAGTAAATTTAAGTATATACTAACATTCATTAAGTGTATATTTAGATTGGCCTTTAGACCAATGTGATTATATTATTCTGAACTCTGAAATGTGTAGGCAGGGAAAAACTTGCCAGACTAATGAGAAACATCCTAGAAAATTTAAAAAAAAAAAAAAAATTTAGATTTAGTGTCAAGAGGTGCTGTATCATTATGTATGGACAAAAATACACTGTTACACACCTTCATCTTTGACCATGGTTCCTTTGTGTAACTCAGCTAAACTAGAGGGGAGTTACACACTTCAGATACTCTCGCAAAAGCCACAGGGAACACATTGTGTTCTGCTGAGGCTCACGTTACACGGCGCTGTTAGCGAACAACTCAGCTGCTGAGGTCATGGTCTGAATACACATTAAAGTCAGGTTTAGAGCCTATAGTGCAAGATCAAAAATCCTGCAATGTAAAGACAGCATTAGCACCATGTTGCATGCTCTTAATTTTATGAAACAGTGTTTGCATTCCCACACATGATCTAGTTAAAAAATATGTTACTGGCTGATCTGGAAATTAATTGATCAAGTGTTAATGACTGGGATATTACAGCCTAAACCAGATATTTGTCAAGCACTTTGATTCTTACAATTTCTGATCAACGCATTATGCCAGGAGGGAAGCAAACTAAAAAAAAAAAAAGAAAAGAAAAAACACAAACCAACAACAACAACAAACCACAAACAAACAAAAAAACCCCACCAAAACAAAACTCGAATAATAAATAGCATTATTTTTAAATATCTGAAATGTCAGGTACTTTGAGCAGAACTCGACTGTCTTCACAAACACCAGGACAGAGAAGGCAGGCTCTGAAACTCTTTCACAGAGACGGAGGAATATTCCATTTCATCTTAGGTGAAATGAGAGAGGTGTTCTTAATCACAGAATGAAAGTGAATGAAAGGAGAAGATACAAAACTTTCTGACTTACAGAGGAATGAAACACCTGAAATCTTGGAGGCTAAGTTTCTGCATAGTAAATCATGTTTTAAATCTGAATTAGAACACAGTAATTGATAGGAGATCCAGTTTCAACTCTTTAAAAAATTTACTTAGATTTTTACTTCAACAGAACACACAAAGCTATTATCCAGTCTGGGCTGAGCTGCATGAAGGGTCGAAGACAATTTTGACACAGAAGATGCGAAAGAAGATGAATTGCTGCAATAGGAGAGAAGGAAAGCATGTGGAGATGAAAATCAGCATACATGAAACAGTTCCATGCATTGCAATAAACAACACAGTGCCTGGCCTTACAAGAATATGCAGAAACTCTAAGTAGTTACATCACTTTCTAAGAGTTTACCGGTGCCAGGAGAATCTGAAGAGAGCATGAAGAAAGAGGGATTTTTGGACATCATTGCAAAAGAAGATGAATTAAACCACCAGGCCAAAGCAAATTAAACATTTATTCATTTTAAGTCAGACACAGGTGCACAAGCCTGTGCGCTGCCAGAAACCATCATATCACTGAAAAAAACCCACAGTTAGTAGAAGGTAAATGTTTAGATTCACAGTTTTATAGGAGTGATCTTTTGCCTATTAAGAAAGCAAGAAAACTAAGTATGTAGGTAAAAGGAACTTGGAAACTTCACAATTAAAGAAAAGTAAAAGATTTTCTTTTTTTCAAATGATCTTGAGAAGATGCATTGTTGAGAGAAACAAATACTGAGTTTAAGGATGCTTTCCAGGAGATAATGTATTTCTCAAAGCAGTAAGTGCCAAGCCTGGCAGAACTGACAGTTCACACCTCCAGTGAAGCTCTGCTTACTGTTAGGGATCCCCACAAGACATCTGAGCTGTCAGAAACAAACATATGAGGAAGACCAGAAGCTTTGTATTGTCCCAGACAGTACCAAAGATAGAGATCTAAAACCTCCCGATTTAAATTGAGCATAAGGAACAGAAGCAAGGAATGAACGTGATAAAGCACACAGGCAGCCCCTTGCAAGGCTTCTAAAACCTATTAGAGGGCCCAAGTCTAAGGCGCTTTGGGTTTCCCAAATATTATTAAGAGAAGATCATTTGGCAGTAATAGGATAACTGTTGGACTTGATGATCTTAAGGGTCTTTTCCAACCAAAAATACCTATGATTCTGTGATTTGTACATATGCATAAGAGGATAGACTTTACAACAGGCAGCAGCTGTTGTCACAGGAGATGTCCACATGATGTCTCAACTATGTCTGTTTATTTTTCATTCTAGTGAAAAAGATGAGCTCAGGCCTCGGGAGAAGAAGGTCTGCAAAGCCTGTAGCCACGAGGCTGACTTCTGCTCCGAAAGAACCAGCCTCATCCGTCCTTTCCTACTTGGAATGGTCCATGGCCTTGTCTCAGGGTCCCGAGGGCACCAAGGTCCTGATCCCTCCCCAGAGCTCCCCACACCCACCCACGCCCCAGGATCTCAAGTCAACCCCCTAGGGCTGTCAGCCCCTGCACCAGTGGTGCTGCAGCAGGGCTGGTCTCCAGCTCCCCACAGTCCTGTCCTGACCAGCCACGGGTCCTGCTGAGCTGGGCCCAGCCGCAAGCCCATTTTGTGGCCTTAGGCCCCTCCCCATGGAGGGGAGGGGCGTGGGGCTGCCCTCAGCTGCCCCGCTTCTGGCTGGGGTGGTGGGATGGTACCCACAGCACTCTGGCACCCTGAACAACAGCTGAAGCCATGATGGCACAGTCCAACACTGCTCCAGAGCTGCTTCATTAAGAGTTTGGCTTGAACCTCTGTCCTCTTGCTTCTGGTTATTAATACAGACATGGTCTCAAGTCTAGTTGCACTCTGCTGATAGCTTACAGATAGGCTGGAGCAGTTTGAAGTTTTCTGCTTCGTTAACATGATTTTCAGTTGTTGACTTTCAGTTTACATTCAACTGGGGAGGAAGAGAGGTGAGGAATTAAAACTTCAGTTAACTCTTGTATAACCAGAACCATAACCTCTGGGCATGGGGACTTGGTTTATGGCTTGCTGCTTGGCTCAATATGGGGCAGGAGTGAAAGAGCCCTCTGCCAGACCCTTTTTTTTTCCTCTGCAAAATCAGAAAAGGACTCATTGAGTAATGGATCTCTTTGAGAAACGAGTCTGCATTAGCTGGTACTAGAGCATCTGGAGTTGGAGTTCCTTTCCCCAGGGGCAATCCTGTTGATATCACATCTGAATTGTAGGGACTGAAATTTTGGGTCATGAGCAAATTTAGGAGGTCTGGGTGCCTAAGCAGTACCTGAGAAAGTTAAGGGATGCCTGAACCCATATGCACAGAGAACCACCTACAGCTCACCAGTGCGAAAACTCCACTGACAGGATTTACTTTCCTTATTCTTTATTCATACTTATCCCTTATTCATTCTGGACACACTTCACAAAACAGGTCTACAGCTTTTCTTCCAGAAAATTAGCAAGGGCTACTCATGTTTTTTTAAAACACAAATAGCAGACGGTATAATGATGTAATAATTTAGGCTGGAAGGAACCTCTGGAGGTCTGCCCCCAAAGCAGGGCTAACGCCAAAGTCAGATGAAAGCTGAAATGAAGAAGATGCAGCAGTCTCCATTTATAATGTGAGTGGCCAGAATGCTTGAGTTCCTCAGGAGGTGGAGGGAATTCAGTCTAGGCTTCCTCACATCTGCAGGGCTGCGATAACAGCCAAACAACAGCAAAAGAAGAAAAGGAGAGGGAGACATTGAAACACTTCTTCCTCCTGGCCGTACTCTGAAGGGGTTTCCTCCTTTACCTGTGTGCTGTGCGGAGTGCATGGATTTCAGACATGCTCTGAGAATACCTCCCAGACCCGTGCTGGAGCCTAGGACAGGGGATCCAAATCCCATCACTCTCATCCTAATTTAGATCTAGCACCAGCCGCAGGCAACACTGCTTAGCCCTGCCAACATGAAATATATATGCACATGCCAAGAATAAGAGCTACAGATATCGATGGAAAGTCTGTATTGAAAACAGGAGTGCCTACAGAGTTTAAGCAAATCCAACGTCTGTTGGCAGCTTTCTGGAGATTTACAGGATTATATTTTTGCATATTGGCACTTATATGTGACCTAAATTTCACTTGAAATGGTGTCCTTTTTTGGTGCATGTGGTGCTGCATTGTTACTGCATATAAGAGCAGAGCCATGTGTTTGTGCCGGTTTGCCTCTGCAGCTCATTAGCAACACTTGAATGCTGCACTTGCCCTTCCAAATTCTGTTTTCAAAATATAATTTACAGAATATATTTCTGACCTAGTACATGCTGAATCACTTCTGTGAACTACTACAAATGAAGATTGCGTTTTTTCTTATAATTGTCAAATTGCTTGAGGAAGATGTTCTCAATTTCTCCTAATTATTTTATCATTACAAAAAAATTATGTCGGTCTTTATTGGAAAACCAGTAGTTAAAATCTTTTAAATTACTCCTGCAAAGGAATTGCGTATTGCTTTCTACACCTCTAGCACCTGATTTGTGTGCCCAGAACACATGCTTCATTAGCTTCTTTCACAAGCTAAGTGTCTGCTGTTCCAAATGTAATGCAAATCACTTTTTAATGGTCACATTGACTAGATAGGAAATGCTTTTGTTGGAGCTATGACTTGTAGTTAATTAAGCCAATTAGCATGTGATATAAGCACTTCTGGAATGATAAAGCCCAAGAATAGCTCTCAAGAGATGGTGGAAGACTTTTATGCAGATAGAAATGTTACAGAAGTGGAGGGGAATGAAGCAAAAGGAAGTTTAAAAATAATTGCTAAATGTATTCACTACTTTTTTTAGTTTACAGCAGTCTTAGCTGAATGTCTGTGAGAACTGTGTTTGTGGGGGACAGAATCTACTTACTATATCTTTGTGTGAGGAGATAAAACTGGACGTTTTACTCAGCAGAGAAGACTCGCAATAACATTTCTACTGACATCCCACTTATATAATGGAAGTATCTGATTTATCAATTGTACCTTTGACTTCCTTCCAACAGAAGATTTTTGACTGCTTAACACCAGAAGAGGCAGCTACTCTTTCCTTGTAGGCCGGGTCTCACAGTCCCGCTGTGAGGGTGAGGACTCTCCTTTCAGCAAAGTAAAAACCAAAGAGATTCTTGAGCCTTTAAAATGGAAATGTATCTCATTCCTTCCAGCACTGTTTCTCAAAGAAATGGGTAACATTGAGACATTTTATAATTCAACCATGTGCTACCCTAGAAGTGTGTAATGTACATAACGTTTCAGGAAGAAGTTGTTTCAGCCTTTCAGAAATTCTGCTAAATTGCCTTCATTCATGGTTTGAAGCATGTAGTAACTGAGAGGTATAAGTTATGGCACATTCATTTCAGTTTACATGATACTTGGCTTTCATTTGCTGGGAATTTCTCAATGCATTTGAGAAACCTGGCATTGCTCAAAGTAAAATAACAAACCTTTTACAGTCCATCCTAATACGTTTTTAACCTTGTTATTTTTTGCCACTTGCTTCTTATGTTATATTCAAAAATTAAATATCATTCTCAAGCAAAAAAAAAAAATCTCATTCTCTCAGATGAAGTAAAACTTGTTTAAGACGCTGAACTGTTTAATTGCTATTGGTAGTCTATTTTTTCTCCTAATTAAATTAATAAAGGGGAAAAGGTCAAATGAGCTTGGAGGATTCTGAACAAAGGAAATGAGATTTTATGTCTACATTGCACTCTTAGGCTTACACTGGAAACTTGCTAACTTCTGTTGCAAACTTCAGGCTGCCCATCCAGTATTGCTTCCATGCAATTTTATTGCATCCTTCCTCTTTTTGCATATTTGTACCCTCTCTCCCGCCCAACCTGAATATACATGTTACAGTTTAGCTTAATTAATCATAAGCTTGCAATGGGCTTTGTGAGACTGGAGGTGAAGCTCCCTGACTGCTCTAGGATTTCATACATACAGAAATGCTTTTTTGTGTGACACACACCTTTTGCAAGAGGAAACTTTTGACAGTATTAGTTCTTCAGTCTTCATCTCAAAAAGAGACTCTACTGTGCTTCTTTCACATGTGTAAAGATGCCTTGCTAAGAGATTTTTTGGCTCCTTTATCACACCATGCTCCACAGTTGCTTCTCTGTTTCTTTATATAAGGATACCAGAATGGCCATAATCTTGTGATCCATAATCTCATAGCACTCAGTAGCAATGGCTAAAAGAGTTACTGTTCCTCATCCTTGATTTGGATTTAGGAAAGGGGTTTTCCTATTTGTCTGACAGTAAATAAAGATTTTTTTTTTATAGGAATATGTCCTAATCAAAGAGGTTATAGCGAAGATGAAAGGTCGTCTTGAGTCTTCTTGAAAAGACTCATGAGTTTTAAAGAGTTAATTTTCTTTCCTCATAGAATAATCCTTCATCTTGTCATTCAGTTCTGCTAAATCCTCTTGACTTATATTGACTTGAATGAAAATGGAGGTGACACTCTGCATTACAGAACGGTGATCAGTATTTGGTAATTCACAGCTGGTCTCTCAAACCTTGCCTATACACACAGTTAAATTGGATTTAACTTTAACACACAGTTAAATTGGATTTAACTTTAACACAAGTTAAATTTAGTAGCTGACAAGGTTCCATCCATCAGTGTGATTTATTGATGGTCTAATGTACTTTCTATTACCAAGTCATCTACTAGATAAAGTCTTTTTGTTTTTAGAAAGTCTAAAAAATACTGAGCTGTACCTCTGTTCCTCACCAAAGGAGCACACAGTATAAATGAGTCTGGAGATTCGTCTCATGGTGCAATACTGGTTGCAAATCAAGATGCTAAGAAATATTGTCCTTATAGCCAGTCTGTTACCTACTGACAATGCTACTGTACCAGCAAAGATGTTTGAGAATACTAATGCACTGCATGAACTGACATTAAGGAAAAGAAATCACTTTATTTTAATATCAGCTTTAATTAGAAACAGACTTATATGATGAAGGGGAAAGACAGTCTGGAAGAAAATATTTCATCCTGCTGAGTGGGAAATTAAAAGCAGTACAATGTAAACATCACCAGCAAAATAACTTACAATGTTCAAAACACTTTATGTTAATATTATTGCATATCCACACTCGATTTTTTTTGCAGCAACCTATGCCAGCTATTGCCATAGTGCAGCAGCTGCACATCTGGATGAGATGTGCTGTAGGATTTGTGTTGAGCAGGAGTAGATGTGGGCCATCCCTATGGAACTGGTGCTGCTGGTTTCCTCCCTGCCCCTCTCTGGCCCTGCATTGCTGCAAGAGGCTGAGCAAGAAGGGGCTGGTGCAGGTGACGGAGGTCATCAGCCAGACAGAAGAGGTTCAAGGATTCTGTGAGCGATGATGTCTGTTTACCCCTCGTAACTGGGTGCTCTGACAGCTCAGCACACCCAGCACCTGCTGTTTTGGAGAGTTTGCAAACTAAATTGGATGCTCTTCTGCACAGCAGACCTTACATAAACAAATGTGTGCCATTAAATTGTTGGCTCTCTTTCCCTATTGACTGGCTTTAGAGACTAAAGGTTGAATTAAACAAATGTTTTATTCCACCGTGGCTTACACCATTATGATATCTTTACTTCCAGATGTCTATGTTTTCTAAAGCTTCCTATTTGCCATTAATCTTTCTTTTACAGGCTTTCCAGAAGAGAAGGTTTGAGTCAGTCTGAAATATGGACACAGTAGGATAACTGCAGCCATTTGACTGTTCATAGCATGTAGTTATATCTAGCAAAGAATCTGTATTTTGTACGTAGCAACACTTAAGGACCAGAAAAAGATGTAATGTTCCACTCAAGCCTACCTGTCTTATCTATACAGAGGCTGAGATGGACTGTTCTCTCATGCTGACTGAGAAGTCTGAATGTGACAGTTTCTCAGATTAAGATTTAGGAGTATGACAGATGAAATTTTTAATGGCGTTTTTCAGCACATTTGCAACAGCCCCCATCCCAGAAGAGAAATGCTTCAGATACCAATTAAAGATTAAGGCTCAATAAAGAATTCTCCTTGCAAAGAAACTGGATAGACGACTGGGTGTGCTGACTGCAGAATCACATAGAAGACCACAATAACACGAGGCACAGTTTGGTTTGAAAAAATCAAACAAAACACCCACAGGAAGACTGCTTTTTATCTCATGGAAATACATTTGCAGTAAAACTTCAAATCTGTCATGGAAGCCTTTTGGTGCATCACAGACTATATTTCATTCTATGCAGGCAAGTAATAAGTGTTCAACTATTCTGTAATCTTGTGCCTTCTGCCATCAGTGCTTTATAACTCCACACATTTCAGTTTCAATGAATCCTGCATTTGTGAGTTCTCTCTCACTTCTGAGTCTGGAAAGATTGCCAGCTGAGTGACCGACCTGTAACTACCAACTCTCTTCACGTTAGCAATTGAACAGCTAAAAGTCAATAGACAAATGCGAGCTTCTTTCGCACTGCCGGGTGACCTACATGTTACAAAATGTGTAGAGGCTACTGAGCAAGATGCTGTTCTGCTGTTCTGGACAAGTAGCTTTAGATAACTCACCAGCAGATGAGATGTTCAGGTGCATGTATGCACACCCACGTTTGGGGAGGATATTACCTAGCTCACAAATCTTTCTGAGAGGTTTAGCTGGGAACCAGATGCCTAGAAAGATACTGTCATGAGGTCACAGGTGGTTGTTTTCTTAGTCTTTATTAGAAGAACATCAAAGAATACACCTCACACTGTGAAGTGTTGCACCACCTTTCCTAGAGATTGTTAACTAATTAGTTTACATTAGATTTTTACCTCGAGGAACTTTCCATTTAGATAAACTTTCAGCTTAACTGAAAGTAAAAATTTAAACCCATGGGACCTGTCACAAAAGGGTAGGCATTAATTTAAAAGGGTGAATTAAGTTCGCAATTTGGAGCTAATTTAAGACAAACCAAAACAAGTGGGAAGCTGAAATGACACAATTCACATGGGTTACAAGTGATTTTTAAAGGAAAGATGGTTGGGTAAATCAGTATGACTTTATCATGTGACAAGCCCTGCCACCTCATCTAACTCGACTGGGCTAATGGGAATAAATAAATGCCATATAGAAGGGGAATTTTAACTCAGAAGATGAGTTTTTGTATGTACTGACAAACCCAGATGCAGTCTACATTTTTTTTTTACCTTTTTTTTTTTGGAGGAGAGGGAGGAGTGAGGGCTGCTAAAGGGATTCACAGACTAAACTTTTATTTCTGTTTTCTGGCAAGGTAGAAAGGTTTGGCTGTGGGCTGAGAGACACTCTGCTTCAATTTTTGTTCCTGCAGAATCATACGATATACATTATATTTTTTTAAGGCCAGACTTTAGACTATGAAATCATCTCTGGAGAAGATCACAAAGGAAAGTTTATCTTTTTGTATACATGCATATATCCCAAACAAAGGAGTGTAAATATCTGGCTAACACTCTACCAATGGTATACAGATGTTACAAATCATGTTTATGTTCATGAATATTCATTGCCTAGACAGTAGCAGGCATGAGAAAGTCTGAGTGGGAAGCTGAACAGGAACAGTCTTGCTACCTTTTAAAAAAAATATTATTTAAAAATTTATTATATTTTAAAAGTGACTTAAAATTCTCTTTAAGAAAATTTCTTTGTTGAGTTTAACTATGACCTCTTGTATTAGAAGTGTATGTTCCCACAATTGTGGTTTTTTTTTTCCTGATTTAAGTGCACACTATTAATCAAAAGTAACTGTAGTGTCTTAAAGCAGTGCTTTTGTACTGACTTCTACAATGTTTCTTGGAAAGCCCTAAGGAACTTTGACTTGTATTCTGAAAGACAGAAGCAATAACAACAATGCTCAGTTTTGCTTAGTATCCTGGTTAAACTATCTATCCTCTAGTTGTGATACTGTGCATTTGTAATAGGTTTGAATAAAACAAGTTTTCTTGGTCAGTTTTCATTTACAGTTGTTGCTCAGAGGGTATCCTGATGTGACCAGTTTCTTCCCAGTTATACCACTGTACCAGCACAGCACCTTTTTTCCCCTATACCTCTCATAATGTGATATACCCTGTGCATACTCAATCTGTGGGCTGAAAGAAGTGCTGCGAAAACACTCCGTTCTACCCCTAAAGCCACCTTACAGGTTCTCTAAAGGAAATATTTCCTTATCTCTATCCCACTGTGAATGTGGTTTTGTTTCGGTTTGTTTGGTTTTTTTGTGTTTTGTTTGTTTGTTTTTCCTCTTGGTTGTTGTTAGTTTTGTTTTGTTTAGTTTTAAACCAACCAACCAAAAAATAGCCACAAGCAAACTCTGGGTGTATTACCTACCTCAAAATCATGTCTTAATGTGCTCTCAACCCGGGGTGTCTCCGTCACGCCGTAGCACACACGGTCTGAGCAGGGGCTGCCATAGTACACGCAGGGCCTGGCCTCCCGGCCCAGTCTTCTCATGGACCATGGTGCAGCCTGGAATCATCTGTGGGATGCAGCTGAGTCCCAGACACCGTTTATCAGCTCTTCATAGGTGCTGCACGTTTGAAATCTCCTTTGGGGTCTTAAGAATAATCTCGAGGTGATCTCATTACAATCCCTAAAGATTACTTCATATTAGATGAAACAGGGTTGGAGTTAAAGCACAAACAAAAGGCTGACCTGCAACCAAGTTGTGGAAATATTCATGTACCTCAAGCTCTTAGCCAGGCTGGGAGTTTCAGGATTAAGAAATGTTCTCCTTTTTTTCACCGTCTTTCCCTGGCTTCCCTGATTTTCTCTTTCAACACTTAAAAGGGGGAAAGGAACAGGTAGAAGGAGAAAGCTGGCAAGTGTCAAAGCTGGGAATTTAAAGGCAAAATTAATTCTTCACAATATTTTGATCAGAACTAAATATTATTCAATTATTTTTATTATTAGGTTTCTGCCAACACCAAATGCCATTGTCCAGGCCAAAGGTGCCTAGAAGAGATACAACATGTGAGAAGATGTTTTTAATCTTGAATCTATCAAAGGGTACTGGACAAAAGTCAGAGTCCCGGCTACTTAGTCTGGCCCAACATTGGCTGGCGTCATACCTTCTGGGAAAGGACATAAATTTTACTGACTGGACAAGAAAAAAGAAAGGTAGCCTGGGAAAATGTTTCGTTCCAGGAAGAGGGTGAAAATGGTAGCACTGTTTATACTGACTAGGGTACTTCCATCTTCTAACGCAGCTGTCACTTCAGGTTTCATTAAAAAAAGTCTGAAAGTTGCAACAGAACAGTTGTGAGTACAAGTGATGCATCTAGCAAGTCGCCTTACTTTGTGTCAGGCTTTGTATTAGTCCTTGGTGTCCTAATTTTGTACTGATACACTTTTCTTTCCATGGTAACATTGTGAAGTGAGAGTGAGGGTTGTATGGAGGATCTGCGGGTTGCTGTTAAGGTGTTGATAATGTTTTGCATATAAAAAATACTTCCTAGCATGCTCCTTTATTTTATTGCATGCTAAATCTTGGCATTTATAGTTCAGATATTAATGATAAATGATTTTTTTTTGCACAAAATGAAATGACAGACAGTATATTTCAATTAATATTCACGATGTTCATGCTGGTAAATAGTAGATACAGCCAAACATCTGGAGTTACAATAAATAACATTTCAGCTGAAATTATATAGCAGCATTATAAATCTGTAAAAGAGACACACACCCTTTGATATACGCTGTTTTTTCTAGACTCAAGTGGCTTATTGTGCAGCTGGTTACTTGAGACTATCCCAAAGCAGCCCAAGCTAGCATTGCAGAAAAAGTATTCTGCTGGTGTTTCCACAGTGAAACACATACAGTTGTCACAGTGCTCTGCTTTTGTTGAGCCTTCTGCGACTATAGCACTGCAGAAGCAGCAGAGGTCACCATGCATCAAGCTCCTCTAACATCCAACCCTAAAGCTGGGAACTGGGGTGGGCATCGGTTCACCTAAACTTGGCTCAAACTGATCTAAAACTCCAAGAGTTCTAAACAGCAAGTGACCACATATGGTGGGAGGAACATTATAACTGCTGTAGCAATAGCTGACTTCAGGAAAAAAAGAATACAGTGGTTATAATTAACAATCATTTCAAGATGCTTGCCATTAAGTCAAAACGTTTTTGAAAACTACTCTGCTTAGCTAGTCATCCTATACTAGTCCCTGTAATTTGTCTAGTGCCGCTGAAAGAAATTGTAAAATGACTGATCCGTGCCCTTTAAAACTCATTAATAACAAAGTGAAATCCAAATATGTTCATTTTAGCTCTGAAGTAAAGCTCAAACTCCATGCTGAGCACAATTACAGATAATATATGAACTAGCATGATGTTAAGTATAGCTGTCCAGCTGGTGAAGAAAAGGGTAAACTATGTTCACTAGAACATACCCTCACAAAGTTTAAAATTAATGTCTTCTATTGTATCTTGCCTTGTGAACTGTGTACAACTCCCTGCTGATACCATGATGTACTCAACTATGTTTGGGTATTTTCATGGAGAGTTTGCAGAAGAAACATTCTCAGGCTAAGGACAACAGTAACCATACCTACAAATTATAGGGAAAAATCATGCCTTCATACCTTACATTGTAAATTGTGCTTTGATGCTGTCACATCCGTAACAATGGCAAAAGCATGTAGGTTTATTTATAAAATGAATAGGATGGCATCTTGAGCTCCTCTGAAGTAAATAGAAGCTTTATTGACTTAACAGAACTGCAATTTCAACCTCATTCTTTGCATGGATGATGCATTGTATTAAACTTTTATTATTTTCCTTTCAGAGTTATTGTTTCAACACTAGAACATTTTTTGTGGTACCATGAAAAAGGACCGAAACACATAATCAACACTTTTGGGTAACTTTTACCAAGCTTGAGCATAGAAAGAATTTTCCCCCTAAAATTAGGTAAAATGTGTTTGGCAATTTTAAGAAACAGTGAGTAGAAAAGAGAGGTTAAATCATTGTAGCTGCGCTTTATTTCTTTTAGTCTTATGTAATAACTACTGATTTTGGTATTACACCAGTTGTTCTGGAGTGATGTCTAATGTAATGTTCTTATTATGTTGGGGGGGGGGGGCAGGATTCAATAATTTAAGTGCAATAACCATGAAAATGTTAACACTATGTTGTCCAAGTGGTACGTCGTCCGAAAACGCTGTGGTGAAGCATTTTGTATGTAATGTCTCCTAACTCTTTTTGTTGAAGAGGCTTCTCTGTTTGTTTTTTGAACAAGCATAAGATGAAAGAAGACCTAGCCTTAAACTGAAGTCAAGATGCAGCTTCATCTCATAAAGATGAGGAAATTGCAAGTGCAGCTGTGTTTCTGTCCTTAGGTTATGCTGTGTGTTCTGACACCGGCGCAGGAGCCCAGCAGTCAGGCTGAAGGAGAGGGAGTGACCAAGTACGTGTCAGTGAGGAGCCTTGCGGGACCAGTTGCTCAGACACATAGATCAGCTTTGAGGTTTGCAGCCACGGCTAATTTATGGGAGTTTTTTGTTTGGCCGTCGCGGTAACCCTAGGTTGCACGCTGCTGAAACATTCCTTTAAATGAAAGTAAAGCTGGGATCAGCGCAAAGTCTGTTAACAATCAGTTTAGACTTGTAGAAATTAGCTAGTGGGATCCCTCTCCTAACAAAGAAAGGGGGGAACGCGTCTCTTTTTCCACTGAAAAATTCTGATTGGACACCTATTGTATGCATATGGGATCTCCACACAGAGGTTTTCTTCTTTAAGTGATAGGTTGTCCTACACTCTCATTTGCTGACAGGACTGACAGGAGGAGACATGGTTCCTAGATGGGGATTAAGGAAAGATAGGACAGGCTAAAGGAGAACTGAATTGGATGGGGCTTAGGGAAATGGCAAGCATCCATTCTAGCCACAATTGCTTTAGGGTTCTGGTATTATTATTTCTGCTCTGCCTCTTCAGGCTTTTATTAGGGTCAGACAGAGCCAGAGGAAATCCCATACAGCGCAGGTACAATACAGCGATGTTGCCAATAAGCCAGAAGGCTTGCCTGAGGCCAAAGCAAGCAGGAATACACAAAGTCAGCTGCTTAAGAGTTTGAACAAGTTAATAGTGCAGTGCCCTTCTTGGACTGAGGAAAAACTGGGCCCTTCAGTGGGAGAGCATAGAATCATAGAATCATTTCAGTTGGAAGAGACCCTCAGGATCATCGAGTCCAACCATAACCTAACTATAGCACTAAACCATGTCCCTAAGAACCTCATCTAAACACCTATTAAACACCTCCAGGGATGGTGACTCCACCACTTCCCTGGGCAGCCTGTTCCAATGCCTGACAGCCCCTTCCATGAAGAATTTTTCCCTAATATCCAATCTGAACCTTCCCTGGCACAATTTGAGGCCATTTCCCCTTGTCCTATCACTTGCTACTTGGGAGAAGAGACCAACACCCTCCAGCATGCGTCTCTGCAAAGAGGTCCTCATCGGGTCATCTTCTAGAACTCTTTTCTGAGGATTGTAGCATGGAAGTGGGTGATGTGGTCCAGCTGTTGTAAAACGTATTTTTTTTAAAAATAATGATAATGAAACTAATGGGACAAATGCAGTGGAATGACATGGAAATTAAATTACTCTTTCTGATAAAATTAATATTTTAAATGGGTATGGAAATAGTTTCTGAAGAGATCTAAAATCAATCTAAAGAATTTAATGGAGCAATATGCCCATTCTGCGAAAAGCGTATGCTAATTCTATACTGACTGTAACAGGACTTTTCTATATATAGAGAAAAAGGTTAATTCACATCTTAAGTGATCCTTCATCCTTATGACAGTTCTTGTAGCTTTTTAAAATTTCCTGTAGTTTCACCCTTTCTCCCTGTGCTAGACAATATTAATGCATTCTGCATTCATTTACTATACACTCCCTGTAGCCCATATATATGCATTATAATATTTGCAGGCAGAACATTTCATTTAACCAGCAATCTAAAGTTTCACAGCTCGCCAAGAAAACGAAAGGTTTTTGAGTAGTAGAGATTAAAAAGAAGAAGAAATCCCAGCACTGTAAATTGTAAAACTTTACACCTTACAGCTGCCAGCTGTAATCCACAAGGAGACAGTGTTCTTAGGCTCTTAGGAACATAGACTGGGCTATTTTTTTGCAAATACTCTTCTTGTTCCTTCAGAAAGGGGAGGAAAGGGAAGGCAGAAGTCTCAAACCTCAAAAGAACCCGTTACATATAGAGTATGTAACATTGATGAGGAGTTACTTTGTCCTTGAATGTGGAAGGATCGTGGTGATTCGATAAGATCTGTTGAGATTACATTTTGCTTGTTATTACAGTTGAAATATAACAGCTGAAATGTTACACGGGCTAAGTCAGACTAAGCCTGAGAGGATTTTCACAATGTAGCATTTACATAAGATAAGGACATGATGGTTTCTGGTTCCTTTTAACTGGAATACCTTCATCTTAATTTTATCATATTATCTTTATCTTAAACCAGCTTTTTTTCTGTGAAATTAAAGGTATTTGTTTCAAAGACATAGCGAGGCTTATTTTAACAGCACAATTTCTGTATAATTTTAATAAATTAGCACCAGACAGAAACCGCAGTGCAGTTAAGATTCCTGAAGCTACAGCTAACTTGCAGAAGTGGAGCGATGCGTTCAGCACTGAGGAGCACTGGGCAGCACATTACCATGCTGAGACCTTCAGGAAGGACAACTACATCTTCTTCTGAGTAAATGAGAGGCCCAACAGCTGCCTCTTCTTTCTTCTAATGAAAGAAGAAACAAAAACTATTTTGGGCAGGTGTAGGAGAGCCTGAATTCAAGATGTGTGAGAAAGGAGAGACACAGGACTGATTACAGCTCTGTGTGCCTGTTTGTCATGTGTTTATTTGCCTGTGTCTTTGTGATGAGAGAGAGAACAAGAGAAGAAAAAGATTAAGAATTGCCAAATAATAGTTGAAGGTCAAATCTGAAGATGAAATAGGCTCAAGTGCAGAGCTCCGAGGAGAAACTGGAAGAGGAGAGAAAAAAAAAATACTGAACAAACCTGGGTGAGAGGATGCTCCTTGCTACTGGCTGTTGCTTATAAAGAAGTGTCTGGATCCATCATGAGTCTGTTTCCCTAGTGAAAATATCTCAGAGAAACCTCTGTTTGATCTAGCTACTCAAGGCAAACAGAACAACAGTGTGAACCTAGTCTTGTAACCCTTACAGTTCATTAGACCTTGGGAAAAAAAATCTGTATTCTTGCCAACACTAAATATGTGCATTAGACGAGGAAGGGACTTCTTTATCTATATGTTCACTTGTTTAAAAACAGTACTATTTATTCAACTATTTCCTGATTGTGCCTTTTACTTGCACCCTTGTTGTCAACTGATTTTGGTTTTGTTGGAGATTTCTTTCATGTCTGTTTCTATGGGGCATATTCAGGTCATGTCTCCAGTCCTATATAGAGGCATAGAATCACAAGGATAATAATTTGTTTGCTATGTTTGTGCTAATTTTGCATGCACTGCAGTGCTTCTATCTTTTGCACTTATTCTCTTTTTGATTTGTACTATAAAACCCATCTGTAAAATGAAATGTAAAACAAATCCCTTTTGTTATGGAAGAACTCCATGAAGTCCCTGGACTTAGCCTGCTTTAATTCAGATCCACAAAGGTAGGTTCAGTACTAGGCAAGTCTGTGAGTAGAATTAGAAGAGATAATTCCTTAAACCACATTTTAAAAATTATGGTCTCTCCATTTGTGGTTTTCAATACGACTGTCACCTTATGACTTTTTCTTCTAGTTAGGAACGGGAGGCAAGAGTCATACGGAAATCCACTCTGTGGTTCTTTTGGTCTGAAGCAAGCCACAGGAAAATGGAAATAGTAAACACAAGAGGAATTGGTGTCTGGAAGTTAGGCTTGGGTTAAGCTGCAGTTACATAGTTTGACCCAGGGATAAGCACATGAAACCGAAGATCCAAAGGAGACTTGACTAGATAGTTCTGGAGTTTCCTTTTTGGCCTGAAATCCTATGAAACCAAGTCCCTTCACAGCACTTTGGAGACAGGTCATTAGAAAGAACAAACAGCTGGGCACAGGAGGTGCTTAATTCCTTTTAGCAGCCCAAATGGCACGGCTGAAAAAAGGTGACTCCGCTGTCGGGAAGCCTGGTTATCCATAGAGCCAGTGTTCGGTAAACATTGTTTTCCTTGTAACAGTGAACAAATCTGCCAGCAATCTTCTAAAGCTGAAATGCAGTACTTTCCAGAAATCAGGTTTTTATACTAATTTCTCAGCAGTATCACCCTAAGAAAAGATACACAGCATTTAGTGTGAGGCCTAAAAAACATGAGCCAAAGTATCATTTGAATCCCACGCCAAAGCCAGCTACTCAGTGAGGAAATGCCTCCTGGCAATAGTAAAAAGAAACCTAAGAGAGACCTAGATTTCAGAAGACTTCAGGATAGTTATGCTTTCCACATTTTAATCTTTCCTGACACAACAGAACCACGCTCCCTGCCATCACGTTTCATCACTGAGTTTCTATAGAAGGAAAACTGCACACAGAAGAGCTCTTATCCTCTAGCTGAAATCACGGATAAAGGGACTTAAGTTGGAATCTCTTACGCTATAAGTATTTTTCTACTTAGATACTGAGGAAAGCTCCAGGGAATGAGTTCACTTTGAAATCATTTTGATAAGGAGCTATATGTGTTTTACAGAAAGCGTTTTTTCACAAATTAACTGGAGTTGTGAGGGTTTGGGAAAAATATGCTTTTCTTAAAGTTTGCCAGGCTTACTAGTTCAGCAAGAGCTGTTGAACTTGTTGCTTGAATAAGTGATGACTCCCGCTCAGCTTAGAAAAAAGAAAGTAATTCTTTCTCTATTTGTCTTTTGTCTCTCAAATGCAAAATTCTATCCAATTTTAAAAGATTAATTAATTTTTAATAATTATTGCTCTTACTTTTTGTGACTATTATTTACACTGGCTACATAGACATCTTATACAGTATTGAGGTTTTTAATGTGAAAATCTGCTGTCAGATGAAGAGCTAGAAGAAAAGAGATGTGACATACAAGCATGGTCAAAGGAATGGAGACCAGTACACTCTTTCTAATTTATGCAGTCAATAAAATTTAAGGGTTATTTTGTTCGTGTAACAACAGTTCTGGCATATTTTTCAAATATGGGCTTATTAAAAATATTTGAAATGTGTCAGTAACTATGCTTCTGTTTCATTTTCTTGATCCCCACAAATTAATACCATAAAGCTAAAGTTTAGAAGTGACCCTGTTATCTACTTTTCATCTTTTCAATAAAAGAATATAAAAACTGCTCTATATACATTCTGGAGAAGTTCAGTGTGACATGCCAAAAAGACAGGTGACTATGGAAACAATAGCCTCACAGCTGGCTCTTTGTTTAATAATTTTTACTAGGTTTTCCAGGATATTGGTACCTCTTATTTTGTTCAAATGTAGCATGTGGTCATCCTAATTTCATTTAATTTTTCATTGTTAAGGTTTTTTCTTTAGGTTTTCTGGGGTCATGTGTTTCTTCTTTTCCTACAATTTTTGTTAGTCACAAGATAAACTTGCAGGTTACCATGATACCCTGCTTGGGTCCTGGATATGAAAATGATTCTAGTTCTTGTTCTTTTGCAAACTGGGCATGGGCAGATTAAGAGTAGTCAGTATATCTTCTTCGAAAAATTTATTCTTACTTTGACTTCTTATCCTCCTGTTCTCAACACTTTAGTGATCCAACATTGTCAATTTTATAACCATTTTGAGCATGGATGCCTCTTCCTCCTCTCTATTTCATCATGTATCATATCCAAATGCTTTGGAAGAGCTCAGTAGAGCTGCACAATATCCCTTTTCTGAAGAGTTATCACATGCAGGTTCTTGAGCTGCACATTTTTTACGGATGCTTGAGAGCTTTATTACATCTCCCTCTCTTCTTTTTTCCTTCTTCAGTTCACCTGTGTCCCAAGCTGTCTTATTCAGTGCACTTTAGTTGGGCCTCATTACACTGACATTGGTATTTTTATGGATGTTTTCCTTTGATGTTGACTGTGAGGTGAGTAAGTTTCCTAATGAAATGTACATCAAAGAGTTTGTTCACTGTTTCACAGATGTTCTTTGGAGAGAGATAAGGGAGAGGCATCTTGAAAATTAAATTTAAATTACTCATGAAAAGGCTTAAGCTGCAGACTACTCATCTCAGTAAAACTTCTGGCCAATGCAAAAGGCCAGCTGGAGGATAGAGCCAGGATTAGCCCATGTGAGTGGGAAGATGGAAGGGGTTAGTCAGGCCCTTCCACAGCCAAGAGCTTTACCGGAGGATTTTCGTGCCCACTGTCATCACTCTTCCCTCTCCCCACTTCCTCCAGCTATCCTGCATTTTTCCTTGGGCTCTCTCCAGCCAGTACCACTTTTATCTTGAGCAGCAGAAGCCAGCAAGCCCTCACCACATTTTCCCCTTCTGGTTGTCCTTGCTCTGCTTTGGCCCATGTCCACCATCACCTCCGCAGAGCACTGTCTCCCTTCACAGCTCATCCTTTGCTTCAGGCTGCCCCTTTCTTTGGTTTCTCCTTCCTCCCGTTCTGTTTGACCCGCGCTTTGTTTTCACCAAAGATTTTCTTCTCATTGACACAAACTCTTCTCTACACTTCTCCTGGCAAAATAAAGGATTGAAAAGTGAATACCTGAATGCATGTGCATGAGAGACAGTAAAGGGACAAAAAGACAGGGAAACAACAAGGAAAACTAGAACAAGGCATGACAAGCAAAAAAGAAACCCTGAATCCCTTTTCTGACTTCACTAAGCCAGCATGCAGGAAGATGGGAGACACTGAAATAATTCAAACTGGGAAGCAATAGGAGAAAAACCTCAATATGAGGGGAAAAAAATCAGCATTTCATTGTCACAAACTGGTGTATAATACTACATGGAGGACTGAATAAGGAATTCATGTTGATGGAACATAAATTTAAAGGGATATTATTAAGGACATACGAATATGGAAAAAGGGAACATGATAAGGGCGCTATTCACCTGAAAGAATAATGCCTTTAATCTTTTGCCATTAGACTCTGATCTGTTAAGTAACACATTACAGAAAAATTATCTGTCTGAGAACATTTCTAGATAAAGAGCTTCAATGGCATTTTTGCAAGGATGTAAATATTATATCTGAAATATAATTTTCAAAGGAAAGTGAAGAAATGTGCAGGTGATTTAGATCCACCATTTGTACTTTATAGATAATCATATTGATTACTCCATTGCAACTGACATGCCTGGTAATTTTGTTGTGTTAAGCTGTAAATGTTTCATAAATCTGGGGAGATGGTAATGCCAGTTTCCCAAAATCATAGACTGGGAATCTTGCTAAAAATGTGTAAAAGTTGCTTTTTTTTGAGGATCTGCATCAAGTGTTAAAAATCAATTGTATCATACATTGCATCAAATAACTTCAGTGAGAAATTATGATTTAGAGGTGAATACTGTTATTTTTACATGTGGAAATTAAAGCTTTTCTGTTTTAAATCTGCTTAAATTAAAGTGAGCTGTTCACAGTATTGTTCCACGTAACACGCTGGACAGTCCTACTGTGTTTGTGGAGAACCTCTCAAGCAGTGTGTAGAAGCCTTGAACAGAGAAGTCCGGACCTCGGGCCATGTTGGCAATTATATGCTGTCCCATGTGCATAAAGTTCCCCCGATAGTGCTAACTACTGGTTGTAAGTTACACAACTGCATCTGTCTGTACTGCTCCCTTTTGTAGCATACCTGAGATAGAGGTATTTCATCAGCCTTCTGACTTTCACACGGACGCTGGCATCCTTTAGGAGACAGAGGTGTCACTGAGGAAGGGGTCCAAGCTGACACAGGCTGAGCTACGGTTTTGAAACAAAGCATTTTTGTTACTTCAGGGTAGTGATGATATGCGATAGAAACACCTTAGCAATCACGCATTTGTAGTGACAGTAGCATCAGAATAAAGAAAGAGATAACATATAATGGAAATCGCAGGTTATATGCTGATGTGGCCTAGCATCTGTAAAGGAACAGACTCCTGTGAAATGCCACTGGCCCACAAAGAGTTGCATATAAAACGCTTAAATCAAAATACAAGCTTCAGACAATGGCTGAAATAGGTCCCGAGAGGATCCTCTTTCCTAGATCCAGTTCTGAATGTGACAGGCCATAAAAGAAACAGCAATTTTACAATACTGGTTGTGAGCTGAGCAACACCAACAAGTGGGACCGCTGCGGACCTACTGTTGTTTTAGGAGAATCCAGCACTAAACAATGTTAGCAATCGCACAAGTGAATCTTAGAAAACATGTTTTACTATTAAAGGCCTCGACACAAAGATGAAGTAATTCCAGCTGTCCTGCTGGACCACATAAAAGTGATATGTGATAGCTAACTAAGATATTCATACCAGGTGCAAATGACAGATGCAACCAGCACGATGACAGATCAAGAGTTCTTGTAAATCTCATCAGGAGGGTCCATTTATTAAAGGCTTCAGCACCTCCAGCTGTTTCATGTCAGCAGATCTGACCGAGTTTCTGCACTAATAGACCTTATAAAGTTTCTGTGACTATGTTACTTGGTCTTTATTTTAAATTTTTGGTTGTCAGGCTGATGAGCTACAGGAAAGATAGTTGAAAAGTTCCTTGACATAGACCTGATTTCCACTCCCATTTTGGTTTCTATTTGGCTGTATTCAGACATTTCCTGAGGCAAGCCCTTTCCAGCTGAGGAGCAGGACACAGCACAGGTGTATTAAACAATGGCAGGAAAGGAAATTATATGCGGAACTGCAATTATGACCGTGTGCCCCTTTCCACATGGAATAGTGATCCTGGAGGACAAGAAGCTCAACTTAGATAAGGTGCTTGAATCATCCTTTTCTGAACGTGGTGAGCAGTCTGAGGCATTAATTCACATCTTCCCCAGTGAAGTTATACTATTAATACAGTCTCTGGAAGCCATGGGCTGCATTAGTTGCTGAGTGTGACTCTGCAGTCACTTTTCCATAGTCTCAAGAGAATGAGTTTCCTCTGACCTGCGCCTGACCTAGATATCCACACTTGTGTCATTGCAGTCATCTTAAGAAATGACTAATTAATAATGATCCTAGAAGAACTTAGTAAAGCAACTGAGCTAGTATAAAGTGTATAGCTGGGCTGAAAAATTAGTTTCTCAAATGAAATCCATGTTATTGTTATACCCATTACCTGATTTCTTACATATGACACTATTTATATATAATGAAACAAATGAGCTTTGTTCTCAGTGTCCAAGCCTGTTCTATGTTCTCAGTTAAAAGCCTTAGTTATGGGAGTAACCACGAAACGACAAGGGCTGACACTGCTCTGGATTGTCAGAGGCTGATCCGGCAGGGATGGCAAGAGTTGATGCTGTGACTCTGCATTGCAGTACCAGCCATGTTTGGGTGATGTCAGCTGCAGACCACCAGATTTCCCTGGGCATGGGCCTGGCATGGTACCTCTCTAGGACTATAGAAAGCAGCTTTAAGGGCCCAGTCATAATGCCATGTCAAAGAAGCAAGAAATGGGGCTTTGGAGGCAGGGGTGCTAGCCCCATTGGTCCCCCTGAAAATCAGTCCTTCAGATATACTGAAGTAGCTCCACTGGCTTGAAAAATAATGGTTAGAAAACTAGGTTGTATCTCTAATGAATGTAAATTAGTATTCTTATTTATTTGGAGGTTTAGAACAAACAAGTGTAAAAGTGAATATGTTATTTTATATATATAAGGCTCTAACATGTGAAGAAATAATAAAGGAAAGCAACTGAGATGCAAAACTGGTCCATTATGCTAATTTTATTCTAACCTCCTCTGCCTCTGGTGGTTCTTGACTAAGGATTTGTATGGAGCTATTTAATTTTAAGCTAGCTTGCCTACCTCAACATTATGTTGCAGTCTCATCTGTGATGCCAGTGTAGGTGCATACATCTCAGGTCTCCAACATTCATGGTCAGTTACGGTTTGTCAAGAAACTATTATAAGAGAATCCACGGTGAAAGAACTGTCTTAAAAATTTCTTCTTTCGTTTCTGTTTTTCCTTGCACAAAGGGCAGTCTTGTATTTTCAGTCTGTGTAGCCTCAGGCAAGTCACGCAGTACAGAATAATACTATTCTCTTGAGAAAAGAATTACAGTGAGAGGTACTGGAGAGTTCTGCAACTTCAGAGAGCATTAGAAAGTCAGTGCTTCACAGAGGCATTGCAAAACTCCCCATTATCCAGGTATTGCAAAACTCCCCATTATCCAGGTATTGCAAAGCCACAGTTACACCTCTGCGAGGAAACCTCCATATTATACACTGAGTATGTGTCCAGGCTATTCAGGAAGGACACAGGCCCAGAATCATATCTGTACTGAAACCTCAGAACTTGAGAATGGATTTGAGCATACCACGACCCACTACCTGCATGTTTTCTAGCCATAATAGTAGCTATAGCCCTCCTTCTGTTCCAGCTTAAAGTCTTTTTGCTCTTGGGGGGCTTTTGCCTTCCTTTTTCAGTGGTTTGAACATCTTTGTCTGGGGGGAAAGGGAGGCAGGTGTCCAGCTTCACTGCTGTTAAGCACTGGCTTTGTGCATCTACTGACTTGGGCCAATTAGGTGCACGATCATCAGGAAACCAACTGTGTGCTGAAAGGGATTTGTGGACCATGCCTTCAGGCTTGCTGCTAAAGGCTCTTGGTGCTGCCATCAAAACTGGCTCAAAACCAGCTTGGACAAAGAAAATGTTATGCGACCACCTGTGGCCATTGTAGGCCCTGTGTGGATTAGTGGGGAGCTGTTTCAGACAGTTCCACTCTAGGAGGATAGAGGACTTCGTATAGCTCTCTTCCACATGGCTTGCAGCTCTTTGCTGTTTCTGTCCCTGTCAGGTACTAGACTCGGTACACTGTGAGTTTGTAAAGGATCACGCTATTCCTTTTCCATTTGACTTTTCTTCCTTGTCCCCTGTTCCAAGAGCCTTCTGATTAGCATTTTGAATGCATACCTTTATATACTTTAGTTTGCACATTACTGTCACACCAATAACGCCTTATGCATTATATCATGAAACTCAGTAAATGAATAACATTCTTACTTGATTGGCAACTGTCTTGGTTGGCATCATATAAAGGCTTAATCTGTCAGTAAAATACTTCTGATTAATTCATTGTCTCTACCCCTGAAACCCACCATTCGTTTTACAGGGATTTCTATTGTAGGGTCTTCATCGAGGACTTATTTGGGCAAGGGTACAGATGGAGGTATCTTGCAGTGATTAGGCCTCAGCCTAATTTTTGCACAGTTAAAGACACTCTTTCCTTCTTTCTGAGAGCTCCTGAGGTAGATTCACCTTCTTGAGCAATTATTTGTATTTATTGGATGAAAAATATCTGCCTAGTAATCACGTGCAGATGAACCTGGAATGTCCCCAACCCATTAGAGTATTGTCCTTCTCCAGCTGCAGTGACACGGATTTTCTTTCTCTGTCATCACCTACAGCCATTCTCTGTTAGGGCCACCGGGTTCATCCTCTTTCCCAGCTCTGCGAGAATCTCACTGCAAGAACCAGTGACGTTCTTCTGTTACCAGTCAGGATTGTCAGTATAGGAGTACTTTGTAAGGTTTTTAATTTATTGTAGAATTTTTTTAGAGCACGTTTTTAGAACAATCTCTGAGCAAACTGCCATAGGGCTCCCTGTCTCCAAAGCTCCACTTCATCTTTCACTGCCCTAGCTGCTGCCAATTTGTAGTGCTTGCAGTGGCAAGGCAGAAGTGATGTGTTGAAGCAGCTGCTCTCACTTTCAGTCTATAATGCAACCCTCAGCACCAATAGCAGTCCTGTGCTATCCCCTCAGATCTAACAAAACTTGGACCTGCAGATGTTCATCCCCAGGCTCCATGACAGATTTTCATACCTGTCCATCTGCTTAGTTCCCTCACAGGCCTGTCCTAATTGGTTTCTTCCATGTCTTTTAGTCCTTAAGAAGGTTTCTCCCATGGGAGGATGGTGCACAGAGGCTAGTATCTTCTGTGAGAAGCTGACAGCCCTGCTAAGGACAAAGTCTTGACAAGAAGCTGCCTAAAACAGACCAGGAAAGGCCTTACGGAGTATGTAAATGCCCTAAAATATCAGTTCCCGTCATTGCTCTGTGCCAAAGCTGGAAGGGTCCTTTTCCTCCACCCTTCATTACAGGACCCAAGAGCCCAACATCTGATTGAACAGACTGTCTTTCACTATCCAGATGTTCGCCCACTCCTGGGCAGGGACATAGGAAAATATTTCATGTAGGAGGAACTTTAGCAGTTCCTGCATGTTCTTGAAAGCTTGTAATGAGACTGAGACTCATTAAAACACATCCAGCTCTCACACCATGGGAGCTGAAGGCATAAAATGCCAGAGCAGCTTTACTGTGGATGAGGAGGGTACGTCAAGCCTGGTCTGGAACAGCAGGTGCCATAGTTGTTCTGGCATTACAACAATTAAGAAATGCAGCAAAGCCCTACTTGGCTGTACACTCTGGACACAGGAGTATGATGGAGGCCATAAGCAGTCAGTAGTATGGCAATGAGACAGCCTGGCTGACTCCTCCTTATGCACAAAGCTTGGTATTTCTTTCTTCTCCCCCTTCCATCAATACCCACCACCACCTTCATCAGACAAGGTACTAAAGTCTGCAGATCATTGACTGTCCCTTCTTATCAGAACTCACCACTCTTCTTGTCTAGTCAGCACGTGGAGAGATCTAAACAGAAATCAAATGTTTCTTCCAGATGCTGTTTCCTGGATGAATGTGTTCAGAATAGGGATATCAATTCATGGGTCTTGTCCAGAAGAAGGGCTTCAAGGGAAGCGGATAGCAGACTATATTCTATAAATACTAGGAGTTCCAAAGAGTCTACAAATGTAGGCTCGTGTTCTTTACTTGCTGCTCAGAATCTGCTCCACAGAGGACCCCCTCTTAGGCCTGCTCTGGACCTGTCTCCACATCTCAGAGGACTATGAGGAAGGACAGAAAATGCCAGATTCTACAGCAAGGGAGAGCTCTAAGAACTTTTGCCACGGCACACAGGCTCTCTTTGTGACGGAGGGCCCAAGTTGGTGTACCGTATATGTCACCAAGGATCATCAGGTGTTCTTGTCACAAGAGGTTAATGATCAACTAACACTGTGAATATCTTTGCATCTTTACAGTTACATCTTCCTGTCCTTCATACAGGGCCTGCAATATCTCCTTCATGTGCTGATGGAGTACTCCTTAGCTTTCTTCTCATCTCCCTAGATTCTCACCATCCAGCACCTACAGACTCTAAGCAGCCACACATATTGTGCTCCTGCAAGCCTGTCCAAACTGAGGGGGCCCACACCACAGTGATGGGATAAGTGTGAAAGTATCCATTGTTCGAAAATCTCAAGTTGAAGCCCTGGAATTTGAAGGCTAAGTTTTAGAGAGTGTTCAGCCTTCATTCCCAAATCTTCATCCCTGCCCTAGAGGACAAAGTGAACTAAATTCACATACTAAGTCTTGTTTTGTCTTCAAACAAATCCTAGTGCTTTAAGCAGACTTTTTATTTGTCATATTACTTTAAAGAGCAAAACAAAAGGGGCTGTCTTTATGTTCCCTGTATATCTTTCAGCTTTTTGACTAGCCCACGCTGGAATGCTGGTATTTATATTCTCTATATTTCACAGAGTATTCTGTGGCCAGAGGGTCTATGTATTATTGTTATTTTTGGTCCAGCTTTCAGGTCCTGCTTATTGCCAACAGTTGTTTTTTTTTTTTTTTTTGTAACAAGACAGTAAAAAACTTTGTATTTGACAACATGTCTGTGCCTCTTGACTCGGTGCACTTCTGGAAAGCCCTCTCCTCTGGTATTCACACTATATCATCCTCCACCACAAGACAATTTAAAATAAGATATTCCCAGTCCCGCCAGCTTTCTCTAAACAAAGCCTGTGAGTTGAGAATGAGCTCAGTATATGCATGACGTGTAGCGACATAGACATGCCAATGGGAGGGGAGCAGTTAGGGTGATTTGGGATATCCTAGGACACTTTGGGGAGAACTGTGGATCTCTCCCTGTCCTCCAGCTGGCCTTCCTTTGGGGATATTTCTTCCTTCTCCTTTCATTTCAATAGTACACTTTCACCCTCAGACCATCAGCCTTGTCTGGCCCCAAATAACACACTGAAACAAAATACCTGGACAACAAGGTTTCCTGTTCCTGCTGCTGCCCTAGAGGAATGGGGTGAGGAGGGAAAAGCAGAAAGAGATTCTGCATGAGGTGGTGGTCTGAGCTGCATCTGCCTCTGGAAGAGCCAGTGCGTGCCCTCTAGCAAAAGGACAATAGGGGTGAATACACAGTAGGGAGCTGACTTTTTTGTTTGTATCCAAAGCTGGCCCTGAATCTCACAAAGACAAACGTGACATTTTTGCATCTTTACAAGGGATAAAATCTGTATTTATGGAAGATATGAGTCAGTTAATGTGAATAAAATCTATGTGAGAATACATGCCTTGGAAAAAAATACTAATCAGACACTGTATTAAAAGGCACCTAAATGAATAACAGAGGAACCTGAAATTCTTATTTGGAAGCATCCATATAATAGAATTTAAACGCCATTTCAATATCACTAACTCTTTGAACGTTGTACGATATTTTAGAAGAGTTCAGGTGCCTAATTCCCTTTAATATCACAGACTACGAGGCACACAAGTATCTCTGCAATTCGTGCATAAGTTCTCAAATTTATATTAGTTCTGAAAATACAGTTTTGGCTGTTGGTTTTGTTGTTGTGAACTTTTTTTCATAGGCTGTATTTACCAAAAGTTTGTCCACCAGTTGTTAACTTTTCTGTGTTTAAGCATTTTGAATAGTTTTGTTTGTTCTCAGTGTAACTAATCTCACAGATGGATTATTAGGCTTGCAGAATTTGTTTACATTTATAAATATTTTCTCCCATAGCTGAAACATTTTTTCAGGGGGGAAAAAGTTTCTGCTGAAAAACTCCCTTTCATTATATAAAATGTACTTCTGTTTTGTTAAAAGGAGGCCATATGCCCTGGCTAGGCTGGCATGAATGAGTGTATGGCTGCACATACAGTACACAATGTACTTTTTTGGGTAATTTTCTTAATCTCTCCCAGTCTCTGCTCCTTTTATACCCACAAACTTTAATAAGCTGAAAGAGAAATCCTGTGAAGGCTGTAACTTTCAAACCAAAAATGCAGTGCTTGAAATGAAACAGAATGATCTCATCCATCCCTAATTTTTAGTGCCTTTTCTATGCCTAGTAGACAGCTTTACTTTTACAAAACTTGAGACTTGTCAGCCTTGAAAATACTAGTTATTGACTTTAAGTCACTTGTATTTACTTTAAGCAATTGTGTCTTCTGTATGTCCATACACAATAACTTTCCAAACAAAATGTCAAGTATTTTTTATGTTGATCAAGAGATCTGATTTCAATGTCAGGCTATTCTCCCACTGTGCACAGGAAAAGTTTTTCAGTGTACTATGCACAGCTTTGCACTCCTGTACATCTGACATCAGAATAATGCACACTGGGTTTGATCCAACAGCGAGTGGCTTTTGTGACTGTTGATCCCGGACATTTCAAGGGCCCCCCAGACTCTAGTCAAAAAGTCTACTTTTGATTCTGATGGGAGAAAAGTGCTTCCTTCTGTGGCAGCAGACTGCCAAATTATGCATCCCATGCTGGCTCTTTCCTGACTGGCACTGCATAATAGCTGTGGTAAAGATTTTAGTCTTTACCTCTAAAGCCAATTTGGCATGAAAGATTGATAAGCAGATGACTCAAAACCAAATGTAGTATTTCACAAGAGAACATTCGCAGGAAGAGCTGCTGAGTGTTTTCCCCTTTTGCACAGTAAATGAACTAACTAGCCAAATGCATTGTTAGGTATCTGTTAAAGGGCTTTTGTTTTCCCATAAATAACCCCTGCAAGTTTTGAAAATGAAATCAGCCATCACAGGCAGGCTCTTGGAAATGTCACTGGAGCTGAATGCAGTCAGCATGCTCAAGAAATCATTTGTCATGATTCAATCAATGGGCTAGAGCAAAAATCTAAAGAAGGACTGCAGTAGAATAAAACAGCTTCAGGTTCCATACATACAATCAATTCAAAACATGACTAATCCAGCAACAATTACATATTTATAGTGCCCTGCATGTTGAAGAAAAAAATAATCACTGAAGTGGGAAGACTACTTTATTTATCAAAATAAGCAGAGCATAGCTTACAGCCAGAGATGTAGGCAGCAACAGGAATTTGCTACACTGCCTCTGCCGATACCTTCCAGTGCTGTAGATCCAAATCTGGAATAGGTCCCTGACTCATTGAAGTACTTAAGCATGTGTTTCATTCCCAGTGAGTTCAAAGAGACTTAATCTTGTGCTTAAAGTAAGCATCTGCTTAAATATTTAGCTGAATGAGAGCCTACTACCTTGATCCCAGTTTTACTGGAAGCATCCACCAACTTCCATGAGTGCAGAATTAGACTTTTAAATAGGACTCGCAGATCTGTGGAGCTGGCCCTTAGGTGTCCACCTATTTTGCTCTGAGGATCCTTCCTGAGTAGGGGCTATCCTGTTCGTCAGCAATACATGTCGTATATTTATATCCAGCCTTGGGATAGTTAATGGATCAAGGAATATTCTTGGTATAAATCCTCTCATCTGATGAGGATGATGGAGCCTGACTCAGCAAAGTGCCTGAGCATGACTCCAAAATCTGGATCATAATGTGTGGTTGGTGTTGGTCTGGGAATGCCCTGCATAAGTAACATGGTTCCCAGTTACTACTAGTCTGTTTTCCCATGTGCCAGATACAGCTAGGAGGACACAATCAGGTGGACCAAGGTCCTAAGGTCCATGGGCTCGCAAAGTAAGAAAGGCTCTGGCATTTTGAAAAGATTCAGACCAAAGGCCATGCTGCAGGAGCGAGCGAGGTGGAAGCAGTTGTGAAAGTGTCACGCACAGCACGCGAGGCTTGACAGGTCTATGAGCAGCCCCATTAAAGTCAATGAGAACGAAACACACGCTTTGCTCTGCAGAGATGGGATTACTCATGTGCCTAAAATTAAACATGTGGTTAAGTGCTCTGCTGAATCGGGGCCAGAGAGATGGAAAATGAGTACTGCCAGTACTGATTCTCCCCCATCCTCTTTTCCACACAGCTGCCTGCTGACGCCTGCTGACTTTTTTGTAAATAAGTATTGTAGCTATAGTACTTTATTAATTACTGAAAGGACTGGGCCATATCCAAAGTCCTGGCTTCACTGAGGTCCCACTTAGACAAAACCTCCATTAACAACAACTTATTGACTCTGTGACCATAAAAATGGGATTCTGTAGCGTGAGAATAGAGATGTTGCTGATACAATGGGTGGAGATGAGGTTTACTATGACAGAACCAAATTAGTAGTAAAGTATAACCATCAGACAAGTCCAAAGGAAAGGTAAATTTTCTGTTGGGAAATATACAGAAAGCTTTCTCCATGCTTTTCTTTTGTGTGCACTTAATCAGTTAACTTGTCAAATCTTTTAGCAGGAATTGGCTTTTCATTTACCATAAATAACTCTCACAATATCTGAGAAAATTACATATGTTTGTGCACAGCAGTATTATTAACCCATTTCCTCATTTAACAGGTCTGGTAATAATTATTAATTTGATTCATCATACAAAAGACTTGTGGTCACATTAAGTTGTTTCTTTGATTTTAAAACCAAAAACGCAAGCTAGAGTGTGGAATCTCTGTGTGAATCAGGGAAGATGTCATATGTGTGTTGACATAAAAGATTCTTCATATGACAAGCATCTGGAATTTATGTTACATAAATTTGGTAAATTGCCATATTCTTACACTTCCTCACCGCTTTCAGAATGATATTACAAGAGTTACATTCAATGTTTTTTAGAATAAGCTATATTTCCTCTGTCCATGTAAACACCCCATGAGAAAATAATTGAGATAAAGTACATGATATAAGAATAAGTGATACTACAGATATTACAGCTTCATAAACTGTGATTTATTTTTGTGTAAATTATAAAGCTATAGATTTTCTGATAAACACAGATGATAGTGCTTTGATGGGAATTTTATTACCTTTGGAAATGTGAGCATTTGATCTTGGTAATTGAAATACGCAGTACAAAGTAGACAAGATCTAAACTTTTAGAAAGTGTTGTCTTCCCTTCTCACAGTGCAACTAAGTTTAAAAGATTTTAATACTGCATAACACGTTGTTCCTTTGTTAGTTTGGGCTTTTTCTCTCTTAAGTTAAATCAATATTAAAGACTGAGGAATTCTGAGAATTTTTGCACAAGTCATTTAACTTATCTGTTTCTCCTCTTGTCAGTCTATAAAATAGTATGTTATTAATAACTGGTTTTGAACCGATGCAGTAAAATGGAGTTAGAATTAGAAAAAGCTTAAAAATCTTAGATGAAAAGTTATATGTAAGTACAAGTGTTTATATATAATATATTAAATATAATATATAGTAGACAATATATTAAATATATTGTGATATAATAATAATCATAGCAACAATTTTTCATTTACTGACAGTAGATCTGAGTGTACAAGAGGAGACACTCCAGCTATTTGTTTTTTAACAGAGAAAGTGAGCTGCCAGGCTGGACATTTATCAATAAGGTTTTGCTAGATACAGACTAACCCCAGGAAATGCAGAACTGGAAACACACTTCTACCATTCTCCAGACATCCATAAAACCTCTACAACTGTACTCTAATGTCAAACGCCTTCTTTTTGGTTCTTGCTTTGATAATCATAATGGGAAGAGCAACCCTGGCTGCTTGTTTTCAATCCTAACATAATATTAAATGCACACATAGTAGGTCTGTGGTATTTCAGGAGCAAGGGAGATCGTAGAATCATAGAATGTCCTAAGTTGGGAGGGACCCACAAGGATCATTGAGTGCAGCTCCTGTCCGTGCACAGGACAGCCCCACAGTTCACACCATGTGTCTGAGGCCTTGTCCAGTCTCTTCTTGTACACTGTCAGGCTTGGGGCTGTGACACCTCCCTGGGGAGCCTGTTCCAGTGCTCCAGCACCCTCTGGGTGAAAAGCCTTTTCCTAAGATCCAACATAAACCTCCGCTGGCTCATCTTCTGCCATTCCCTTGTATCCTATCAATGGTCACCAGAGAGAAGAGATCAGCACCTGCCCTTCTTCCTCCCCTTGTGAGGAAGCTGTAAATTGCAATGAGGTCTCCTCTCAGTCTCTTCTTCTCTACACTGAACAAAACAAGTGACTTTAGCCGCTCCTCATACGGCTTCCCCTCCAAACCCTTCACCAACTTAATGGCCTCTTCTGGACACTCTCCAGTAGCTTTACATCCTTTTTATCCTGTGGTGCCTAGAACTGCACACAGTGCTCCAGGTGAGGCNTAACATAACATATAACGTAACATATAACATAACATATATAACATATCATATCATAACATATAACACAACATAACATAACATAACATGACATGACATAACATACAAGATGTGCACATGCCATACACATCAAAAAAGAATTAATGGCCTTTCCCCAAAAAAGGAGAGCACAGCTCTCACAATGTTCACGTCTCGCAAAAACCACTGTTGTGCCCACACTTCCGTTACACAGTGCTGCCCAGTTGGAATTTGAACATGGAGAGAAGCAGATCTGTGTTAGACTTCTTGCCTCTAACTAAAGGTGGAACAACTCAGTGGCTGAAACTCAAAAGGGCTGCTGTCTATCAGACCTCCCAGTGGAAGAGCAGACCTGGGAGCTGGTGTTTGCTTTTTTTGGCTATCAAAAAAATCACCTTAAGCTGAGCTTAAGTAAAATGCATTTAAGAAAATACACATATTTTTTTGGTGCATTACTGTTTATGGGGAAATGAAGAGTGTTTAGGGAATTAAATCCAGGAGAGATGGCAGAGGCTTTTGCGTGACTATGTGTGACTAAACTAATACTAAAGTGACTACAACTTTGATATGACCAGCTCTCTCTGGAAGATACTCATATTTGGATGGATCAGCCAAAAGGCCTAGGAGGAGGTAAAAGGAACAATTCTGCACTATGCTGAGCAGCAAGGGATGCCCAGGCATATCCCAGTGGAAGCACTGGCCTGTGACAGTTTACATCTGCCACCGGACTACGTAATTTTTCTCTGCCTACATCACCATCATCTTCTCCCCCATTTACCCTAACCATTTTACAGTGCTGGTGTGAAGATCTGAGAACAGTTCTTGCAGTGCTGTGCAAGGACACCCTGAACTGGGTAGGGACCAGTGTGCAGTTGGAGGTGCGGTGGGTAAGATTCTGCTGAACAGGTGCCAGGAGCAAGAAGTGATTTACCCATCACATCAGGGAAGACTGGAAGCTGGAGCACCTCTGCCTTTCAAGATCAGATCCCTCCATTTAATGTAGCTGAAGCAGCCATTTAGCCTGCAAGTCAGACAGCACTTGTCAATTAAGAACGACCGAGTTTCTGTGATTCTGTGTTTCACCGGACTGAGACTATGGGTATTCTCTGAACTATGCTGGAAAGCAAACACAAGTCATATGTCTCTGCATGGGAAAACTGCACGTGGAACAGTAAGAATAATTTTGGCTTGAAAAAATCAGTTCTGATCAGTTTGGATTGCTGTCTCACAGACACAGTCCAGCCCGTGTCACCCTCAGCCTACCCAGTAGCAGGTGCTGAGCTGAGGGGTCACAAAGCTGGATTCAAGTTATAGAAATAAAGATACTTTCATGGCTGGTCATTTTAGCTTCCTAATGAAGGGAGAGCAATACAAGAGCAGGAAGCATGAGTTAAGAACCACAAACAAAGCCAGGGCGGGGGGGGGGGATGATCTGTTATGCTTTAGGATCATATGAGAAGACTTGAAAGAGTGTCAGCAAAATCTGGGTGTGGTAAAAGTGCATCCTAGCAGAAGGTCTTCAAAACAGGCAACAAAACAATAGCAAGAGTTCATGTGGTCTAGACCAAATGGCCAAATATAGGAAACCGCAATATTTGCTTGCTGGAGCAGAAGTTGGCAGAGAGGAAAAAGTGCCTGAGAGCGGAAACTTGCTGTGGCGGCCAAGCGATGTCCAGGAGGGACCCAGACGCTTCCTCACACAGCACCAGGAATTGTGTGGGCGACCCTGGCTCTGTGTGCTCAAGACTGGAACAGGAAAGATGCCAGAAGTGGAAGCAGCATCCTTGGGGGAGTGTGTGTGAGGAAGGAAGGAAAAGCAGAGTGGCAGGAGGGAAAGTCAGAGCTAGACACAAATATCCATTCTGCAGCTCCCATCACACAAAGTGGTCTGTAAGATCAATTGGGGACTGAACACAGCTTGTCCTGCAAATGACCTCATGAAGGAGAGCAGTTGGCTAAGGGCTCTCTGTCAGTTAGGGAAAGCAGGAGTCCTTGGGATTATGACAGAAAGCGATCAGAGCCCATAGGCACTCACCCCCTGAGCACCTTCACTCAGTGATGAAGAGGAAAATCTGAGGGTCACATTGGCCATAAGCCAGAGTGGTCCAAATGCACACGGCTTCAGGTGCGCCTGATGACCCACTGCCTGAGGAAAGAGCAGCCCTTTCCTGAGATGTCCACAGGCTGGAGTGGTCTAACAGCTGCACGGGGCTGCATGGAAGGAATCACTAGGTGGACCAGCACAAGATAAACTTACAGTATACATGAGTGTTGCATGCTTCTTTCATAAAAACTGCTACGTTACAAAATCGAGGAAAACATAAAGTATGTAACCTTGTTGTACAATTCTTAGCTAATCTCACTGTTCATGGTGTATGCAGTTAACCTAATGGTATAACTTTGAGTCTTCTTCTCTGAGCAGGCTGAGTGGCTGGAAGGCTGCAGTGTGGGACCTGTCAGAACATCCCTACAGAAAAGCATTGCCTTTTTTGATTGCCACTAGCAACTTAGTGTTTCCTGAAACCACGTGCAGCAGAAGCATTTGGTATTTTGCCAAACCAAAAAGGAACGGGTGTTATACCCAAACTGGTTGGAAGAATTTACCCCTCTTTGTGTTTCATGCATACCTCTACAATGTACCCAGAGCGCCATGGAGGCGAAAGCAAAATCTGTATGCAAGTCAGAGAGGAGACTGGCACTGAGAAGTGGTGGGAGCTGGCTGGATTTGGCTGAAAAAACAGGGTGGAAATGGAGACAGGCACTAGTACCCAGTCCTGTGCCAGTCAGCAGTGGTAAGGAAGGAGTGACCACCAAGGGGCAGCATTTTCCTTTATAGTTTTGTCATGTTGTTTCTGAGAACTGATGCCCTACCAACCCTACATCGCCATGCAGATAGCTGAAAATAATGTGGCCGTTGTCAAAATGTCCCCAAGAGCCTATAGGTGCCGGAAAACATGGAAGTTCTCAGTATTGACCTCTTGTCTAGGGGCTGGACACAGTGGGGAGGCCACAGAGTCTGGAGAAGGTATGTGAAGTCCCCCAACTAACACTGTGAAGTTCAAGCAACGGAGAGTACCGTTGATCAATATTTTATACTTAGATGTGATGAAGTGTAAAAGGGTGATTAATGGGGCAATTAAATTACCTTGCTTCCAGCAAGGACTTGAACCTGCATTCTGGGGTTTTTTTTCAGTATCATAACATTTAGCTAGTTTAAAGGTACTCCTTAATTTCATTTTGAGCTTTTATCCCAATTTTACAGATGTATGGTGAAAAATTATGTCACATTGTCAGCAAAAAACTATTAGATTATGATCCTTTAATCACCCATATTGAACATTAAGGCCCTGATTCAGCAATGCATTTAAGTGTGTACTGAATTTTAATTATGTGCAAAGACCATTGTTATTCAGAAAAGTGTTTAGGCGTGTGCTTATACGTTTTGCTGAACTGAAGCTTGAGAGCAATAAGAAGGCATCTGGCACTTACCTAAGAGCAATCGAGGGTGAGTCAGAGCAGTGAAACCAAAGCTGTGACCACAAAGTTATTACACAGAGCAGTCTCCCGACCCTGTACTTTAATAATCAGGGAAGGGAAAGATCTGCTTGTCCCAGTCTTCAGACTCTTGAAGTGTCTTTTTTTGCAGGTTGAAACCATATCATTTGACCAGAGTCCTTTCATTTCTTGTCAATCAAAGATGATGAATATGGGAACTTTTTTTTTTTTTTTTTGTTGCACGTTCCATCAGACAAATAATTCCCAGCACGCAATGGTGACTGTTGAACAAACTCCCGCTGTAAGACCAATTGAAAGGCTCCCATTGATTCCAAGGAAAGCTGGATCAAGCCCTGGGTGAGTCACTGCACGGGCAGCTCCCATCTCAGCACTTCTTGTCTTGCCTCTGTAATGTGGCAGCAGATCCAGGTCTCCCAGCAGTTACTAACAAATGCTTAGCTCAGAGAATCACTTCCCAACCCTAAACACTGCTGACAGCAGGCTGCTGCCTTTTTCTAGGCGTTTCTTTCTTTCAAGATGTTGCTGTCATCACTGCAAGCTACTCCAGGTACCCCCAGGATGGCAGAACTGTCTCCAACATCACCTGGCACAGCCTCAGGGGTGGACTTTGCTCTGGCAAGCCCTGTACGTGGGTGCAAGTCACCACGGCTCTACTTTCCTTAGCCATGATGCTAAGGGAAGAATTTAACCCCCTGTCAAACTCAGAGTAATAAATGAGATAACTCCCCAAATTGATTATCAGCTATTTCACCTGCAATGCCCAGGACTGTTTAACTCTTGCTACGACTGATTAAAAAACATAATGTAAAATTGATCTTTCTTCCTGCTTTATAGGGGAAAAATCAATGCAGATTAAGAACAGGATAAACAGTGAAAGGGAAGAAATATGACTGCAAGTTCCACTGGACCCAAACCCAAAACCAAGAGTACATATTCTAAACTGCAGGAATACACACTTTCTAAAGCCTCTGCACTGGTACAATAATCTCAAACAAACTTGAAAGCAGATTGAAAATAGATGGGGTGTCTCTAAGTGAAAAGAGACAGTTATCCTCTGCACCTGCTAACAAACACAGTCCCTTTTTGTTATTAAGTGTCTGTAACTTAAAATACCACCTGAAAGTAAACTCCTTCATCAATTCATCATGAATTCTTCAAAGGTATTTTGGAAGTCTCTCTAAACCATTGGCTTTATTGTGGCTTTATTTAAGATTTGAGGATAGAGAATCCCGCAATCAGAAAGAAAAAAAGCAAGACAGACAGAGGCAATGATTACCTTTCAGTCCCTGTGATTTAGAAAGAATAACATGCTGCTTTCTTGATCTGTTGTATTATATACTTACAGAATAAGAAGTGACAATGTGGCATTGAACTGTAACTCTCTACTGAAGAGATATCATCCTGCATTGTGTACCAGGGACTTCTGTACCTGGGACTTTTGTGCCCTTCGTAGAATGCCATCCTTCCACTACTTTTGGATTTATCACTGTATGCTCCCCTCTGTACCTTCCCAGCAGAAGTGACTAATGCAAAGGGTAGGCAGCCGTGCCCTCACCTTTGTGTAGTCACTTCTCTTCATTTGGAATAAAGGTTAGTTTTGACAGCAATTCTAACATTTTTATATTATTATTTTTCTGTGCTATTTTTAAGTTCCCCAAACTCTTCCAAACAAACCTAGGGAAGTTTTCCTCCTTTCTCAAGTTGTGCAGCCACACATATTTATTCCTCATGGAGTAAAAGGTTTTTGTCGCAGCGCAGCACTCCGGGCATTTAAAAACTTCCAGAAGTACAGCAGCAAGTAGCTACTTTTTTCTGGCGGTGGTGAAATGCATATCTGTTCGGGATAAACAGCTTTGTGGGCCTTCTCAAACACTTCACCACTTCATCTCATAAGGAAGGTAGGCTGGGGAAAATGCCAGGCATTAGTTGTGGCAAAGACTTTCCTGTCTCCTTTTTGACAATGAGATTAAGAAAACATGATTTCTAATAGGTACACAGCAAATTAGGGATGTTTGACATCTGTTTCTTTAATTTGGAGCTCCCTAAATGCTCTCAAAGCCATCCAGAAGCACTGGAGTCTGTGATAGGAACACCAGAAGAAGTACTCCAAGAGGAATATAACCGGGAAACCAGTTACTGGGTATAATGGGAACCGGCGCCAACCACAGCTGACTGCAGCTGGAGTACCCTGAGCTCAGTGTCTCAGGAAGCCCATTCCGGCCCTGTGCTCCCCTTTTTTTCCATCATATCCTCTGTTATGCGCATGTTTTTGTCTACTCATTGCCAAACTTTGAACATCAGAAAACTTATAAACTCAAACTAAACCATTTGGCTTAAAAAGCTGCAATAAAAGTGATCACTGGAGAATATGAATCAGATAAATGTGTCCTTTTGACAGGAGTTTCTTTTTTTCTACTGCAAAATAATTTATTATTCCATATGTTTTGCCACTGAAGTTTTGCTTTTAGAATGCGCATTATAGAAACTCTCAGAAATTTCCTCCAAATCCTAGTTCAAATATATGCAAAACCAAGACATTCCCTTTGTGTGTGTGTGTGTGTGTAAATAGCATTACAAGAGTTTCCCCACAGAATGCATGGCAAAGGTGGAAAGAGATTTATTTACTGACATCCTGTGCAAGACATTCAGCCAGCCTGATTGCTGTGTCTTTTTACCAAAGCAATGCTGACTTAAATAAACTAAGTGTTTGACTACGCTGTGTACATAAAATTAGGCTCGTGACTCAGTTCCTTCTTTCTGGTAAAGCTCTGGGTTGCTCTCTTCATTTTTGGAGTCTCCTTTGGTGTTTCTTTTGCCTGGCTGGTGCTGTTCTGTAGCCTTGGGGCAGGGCTTATCTGGCAGTATTCATGACTAACTTTTGTCAGGACTCTTCCAAAGTTAAAGAGAAATTTTTATTTAAGGAGGACTGGAATTGCAAATAAACATACTTTTTCTTATCTGATTTCAGCTGTGATCAGGGTAAAAAAAAAAGTACTTTGTGGGTTGTTTGTACACATAAAGGATTGTGTCACAGGAACATTTCAGCCAACTACCATCTGCTGCTGCTAATGGAAACTAAATCTAAATCAGCCCAAATTAGGCAAGTCGCTGAGATCAAACCAGATGAAGAAGGAAGACTTTACATTCAGTTAAAAGTCTAAAATGGCTTTCTAAAATGGGTGGTTTTCTCCAAAGCCCCCCGCTCAAATATGCCACAACATACAAACGTGCAGCGTTGAGGGTAGGTCCAAGAAAAAGAGGACTAACTCCCAGGTAACTGAAAATGCCGTTTCCTGGAAACATGTGGAATATGCCCTATGCTTTGAGCACGTACGTATGTTGTGGGTGCTGAGAACAGGGTGGAGAGCCAGGAATCACTCGAGGATATGTATTTCAGTGATGGACTGATAAGAAATACTAGGCCAGAACAGGGGTACTAGAGCCTTTAATAACAGGAGACAACAAAGCAGATGTGGGAACCCACCCCTTGCAAACAGCACTTCGCATGTGCGTGTGATTAATAGCTGTGGTGAGGGGTTAGTGAATAACAGCCTGATGCCAAATGGATATCAATGGGATCAAACCATGCGTTTGGCAGATATAGGAAGGAGTGCTCATCATTGTACATTGAATAAAGGAGAGTGTGCAGCAACTCCCTGAACCCCTGGTAGAGCTCTGGCATATGGACAAGAATCTGACTGTAACCCCGTACAGCAAGGATCACGCATGTACACATGTGCACACAATTACATGGCATGGACGTAACAGGAGAAAATGGAATATAAAATATTACAGAAAGCCAATAATTCTGGTTTATATCTTTCTTTCTCCTTGAGGCAGAAAGGAACCTGGCTATTTTAAAATCTGGGATATATTTACATAGCCAAATGTAACGCTCTTTCTTGTGCAAAATAGGGTAGGAAGGAATTTTAAATGTCAACATTCCCTAGACCTGTTTATCTCTTTTTCATGCCTTCCTCTGTATTAAGTATTAAGGAATAGACACTAGATGATAGAAACTGTGACAGTTCTGCTGAAGCTATGACAAGTTATACCAGCTGCAAAT
Organism: Pampusana beccarii; assembly: GCA_013399365.1. NCBI lineage: Eukaryota > Metazoa > Chordata > Aves > Columbiformes > Columbidae > Pampusana > Pampusana beccarii. The sequence continues at coordinate 682,049 of VWYH01002063.1, forward strand.
CTCTGACAATGTACTTATGATGGAAAACACGGTTTTAACCACATGGTAGCTAGCATATGGGCAAATCCTTTTGTTGACAGAGCAAGTTGCATCTTTGATTTGTTAGAAGATTCAGGAAGCCAAATGAAAGCTTTAACACAGAAGAACAGTATCTTCCACGAGATGCATTCGGTAGGTTACCTTTGTTTTCCAAAAATTCCTAATGAGAATGGAAAGAACAACATTTTTTTTACCAAATTTGTCGTCAAAGTATAACAAAAAACAATTTCACAATGCTAAATTCTCCTAAAAGTTGCTAGAAACTGATCAAAATCCAAGTTTGCTGTTACCAGCGCACAAAGACCTCAGTATAAATGGGCCAATTTGGTGATGGTAAAATTTATGGAAGCTAGAGCTAGGTATATTTTCCCAAGCAAGCAAAGTAAGCAAATGTTACTAGGAAAGATTAAATGAATTAGAATACTGCTACTTGGCAAAACACAGGGAATTCTCTCCCTTGTGTACATGGGGAAAAAAAAGTACCTAAGCAGGGTGTCCAAAGAATTTTATTTTTGGCGTGTACACTGGAGATTATAACCTTCACTTCATTGAATCCTATGGCACGCACCAGTGTAACTGCAATCCAGCATCTATATGTAATTGCCTGTAACCAACCAGTTGTTGGTTACCACTGATCCAACCACTGATCACGGAAAGTATACAATTCTATAACTATCTGGTTATGTGACACAGGAGGGAGAAAACTGGGTCACCTGCATATCCTGAGTCACTGCTGTCAGTTAAAAGCTGTGAATGCTCCACTGAACTGGTTAAACTTCTGCTACAAACCTTGTGTACAAAAACCCCCTTCAAACAGTTCCTGTTTTCTATTTTTCCAGATTTGCAAAAAAGAGAAGCAATTGCCTTAGCTCTAAATCAAAGCAGCAATGTCTTTGATCCGCTAAAAAAGTAGTAATGTCTGTAATACACCAAAAATTAAATTTAATGTGACCTTACTGCTAGAATATGTTAATTGTATTTTAAAGTATGGAGACAGGGGCCATCTGAGATTTCCATTCAGGATTTCATGTATACAGAGGAGATATTTCTCAAATTGAGCAAGCAGAGGAGAAGAAACCATTTAGTTCCTGCTAATTTAGTTGCTGTTTCTGCTTTATTGTTCATTAGGAACCTAGAACTCCTTGACTACCCTCTCTGGACTTGTCTACATTACAGTACAAAATGTCATTTTGTTCCAACATTATTATGAAAAATCAAACTGAGTCTGTTTAGAGGGATTCAAAGGTTTACTCCTTATAATAATTTTCTTTGTTTATTTAACTCTTGAGAATTGTGCTTGCGCTGGTGTTAGATATGTTTCAGTAATGTTGACACGTTCTTTCTAAAATAAGAGTAATCATGGTTTTCCTGGCTTTACTTCATGCTTGTACAGCAGGAAGCCAAGATTGTACTGAAGTAAAGAAGTAAATTAGGTTATTCCACAGAAAATCTGCAGGGATTGAGGTGGAAATTACACTTGCATCTTTGGCTGGTTTGGCTGTGCTGTGGGACAAAGGTCTGATGTTGCTGCCATAGAGACATATCATTTTTTGTCCAGTTTTCACAGTCTGTATCCCAGGCTGTACATTTGAAGGACAAATGAAGTAGAAGTAGACAGATCTAGACTATAATTAAACTGTCTTTCAACATCTGCATCACAGGGGAAATGTCAGTACCCTGAAAGCAGAGGACTGATGGACAGCAAGATGACTCACTTCTTTCTATAGGAAGGCAGATGACAAGAAACAGATTTTCAGCTGTTGATGTAGCTTTTCCATCTACTGGGCAATACATCTGCCAAGAAATTATGAGAAGCAGGATATGATATACCACTCACACTCCCTTTCCTCCACCTGCACGAAATCCAGGCTCTTTGCCACAGACTTCTTGGTTATGTTGCAGGCATCCATCTGTCAAGTAGGACTTTTCTCAGAATTAGCATCTTAGGCCAAATTAATCCCTGGGATAATTCCATTGTGTTTTGTCTGAGGAAATATCAATTACTGTGAACGGAAGGATGATCTCATGATGAAAGCAAATGAACGACTGGGAATCATGGCTGGGATCTCAGATAGATTCCTCTTCTGCTACAAGAGTTCCCATGAGATCTGGATAAACTGACACAAATGCCAGTTGCCTCAATTTCCACCTGCGTAAAATGAGGTTAGTTCTACTTTACTTCCAGAGCCATCCCTTAAAGATGTGCATTTCTTTGAGCTGTTTTAATAAAAAGAACCACCAAAAAAAATTGTTATAATGCTATTTTTATAAAGTATGAAAAAAAACTAACAGTAAATAGGCTCATGTTCTGCGAGATGACAAGTTGACGTATCTGCAATTAGTAAGTTTACACTGTCAACTTACTCTGAACAAGAAGGATTAAAAACTCTTTTTGATCTTACTTTGAGCTATCTCAAAAGACAAGGGACATAAATATGTAAAGCAGACTAGGATTAGTCTGGAATGGAGTAACATTAAGAAAAGCATAAAACTACCTTTGGCTGTGCCATTGCTCTTTTACTTCAAGCAGTAATGAGCATATCACCAGAAATCAGCAAATGAGTCAACAGTGTCCTGCAGCAAATTAATTGACAATGACTACAGTATGGAAAACTGGAGCATCCTTCCGAGGTCTGAGATGCATCATTATTTCCTGCTGCACTTAGGTGAAAAGAGCGCAAATAGTTTAGTAGATATTCCTAAGTGGGAAGGCTCAGGCATCTGATGATGGAATTGGCAGAGGACAGCAAGGCTAGTATGGAGACACCTACAGTAGTGGGTAGGAAAAAATCCCAGTTTTTCCATTAAATATGTGGATTTTTTTTAATCAAAGGGGAGCAGAACCTAATCTGACCATTTTCTTCTTGAATATAACAGGACATTAAACCAAAAAACTTTGCAAAAATAGTGGAAACATATGTTAGATTTCATTCAAGAATTTAGCTGTAAGGAACTACCCACTTTTCTTTACAATTTTTACCAGTGAACATATTTTGGAGGTGGGTGACTACATAAATTAATTTGTTTTCATTAAAGTAATCAACTAGGAGGGAGCTCCCTTAGCCTTCATAACAAATGCTTTCTAATTTAAAGCTCTTTACCAGAGCTGTCAGGGTTCACAATCTGCCCTTTTCTTCCCGATTTGGAGCAGTCATCTGATTCCAGATTGCACAAACGCTACATCAATGTCGTAATTGCCAGTGTAGGAGCAATTACCCTTGCATACAACGAATAAATGAATATTGTATTAAAATGGAATAGTTTGGATGGGAAAACATCCTGTCATAGTCTGCCCAATGTTGGCACAGTGACTTCAGAGTTACAACATTATAGCTCAAGTCCATTCTCCAGATTATCTCCATATCCATATCTCCATATCTGTATCAAATCCATATCTCCAGATGTCTTGTGTCTCCTGTATTCTTGGTTCAGGCTTCAGCTGAAAGAAAATCATTCGTGTGTTGTTTCGCACACCCTTATCTCAGGTCTAACAGGCAGTGAGAGGCAAGAAAAGGCTTGTTTGGGTAACTGTGGTAGAGCTTCAGCATATGCTAAAGTGTTAAGCAACACGACAGTGTCTTTTTTGGGGAAGTGGTTCTGAAAGCATCAAGTGACAACCTAGATGCATAACTGGTGTAAAATTAGGTATTTTGAAACTTTAGGTTGTCTAATGTCAGCTACAATAACCACAGTGGCACCTACAACTAAAGAAAAGGAGAATTTTCTGAAGAATGAGATCTTCAAGTCCCTTCACGGATTTAGGTTTTAGTCCTAAAATTTTCCATGAAACTCATTATCATGTTTAATCACAGATATTTGAAATAATCATCTTCCTTAAGATACGCTCAGCTGTGAGATACACAAATGCTTTTGCATGTTTTGTGCATACAAGAAACTTCCCTATATCTATTTTTTTCCTTCTTGGAGAGAGACTGCATGACTAGATTAGGTCAAGCTAAAAACGCATTGGCTTTCTCTCTCTCTCTTTCTCTCTCTCTCTTTCTCTCTCTCTCTCCACCTCTGCAGCAATACTCTAGCTCCACTGACTGATCTAAAGTAGGAACTGGTGCCTCCTGGAAACATATTTCCTTAGGAAATGTGTTTAGTTAAAATCTCTTCCAAGTACTGATGCAAGTCCTGCGCGTACTTGATTTTTTCTGTGTGTGTTTAGTATTTACTGTCCTATTCCACGCAGATTGCCCTGAGACTTTATTGTTTTGCAGTTGCAACTTATTTTTACTTTGGTTGTCACTGTGATGTTATTATCATCAGCAGGAGGCAAAAAAAAAGAAATTTCTTAGAGAAAGCAGAAATGCTGGTCTCTGAGAATTAATATGATCTTGTTAGCATGACAGGAAAACAACAGCTTAGATCCGAGTCCACAAAATCAAACTACCTCTGTGAATCAGTGAGTAATTCTGAAAAAGTCACCTGGCTGAAACATTCTTCTCTACCTCATTTTCTCTGCTTTTGATAAAGTGAGGTCACTTGTTCATGAATGTATTCAACTAACTTGATTTCTTTCCTTAGACAACACCAGCTAACGCTTGACTGCTAACAACAGCAACTGTGTGGGTGTTTTGAAATGCACCAAAATTTACCTTTCTGACGCTCATTAAGTCACATCTCTGGATGTATTTTATGTTGTCCAAAATTATCCACAATATATTATGACATTTATTTGATGGTATCTGAGCATAAAAACTGGCAAAAAAAAAACCCAAACAACCCACTTGATTATTCCCACAGTAACATTTAATATCCAGTTACCTCATTCTAATAAAAAATCCCAGCAGCTTTCAGGGGGTTAGCCTTTCTCTTCTCAGATGCTTTGAGGAATTTGGCACAAATATTTTCTACAAGCTCCAGCAAATGAACCTAGTGTATAGAAATTGAAGTGTCTAATCTAATCTGTTGAGGGATCTGTACCACATGCATTACCCTGACATTTAAGGTCTCATAGTAAGTGACCGGTTAACCAAATCTGTCACTGTGACAGACATGTATTTCTACATGCTGTGCCACAATTTAGTCTTTCAGGTACAGTTTAGGTGCAGTGTATTGTAGCACAGTGACTCTGAGTCTATAATGTCTTTAATGAAGAAATTTCCAGGCTGGTACTAAACCAGAATGCTTTTGATTGCCATATTTGCAATAAAGTATGTGAATTTGCCTACTAAGCGATACACAATAGATCAGCTGTTAGACTGAATAACGCTAGTTATCTTTACAATTACTGTTATTATTATGTGTTGTTACAATCCTCCACCTCTTCCCTTTTCTCTGATACCAGAGTCTGTGACAATGACTTTCTGGAAGTGAAGGTTATTTTGGAAATGGCTGCTTTGTGACACATCTGAACTTCTAAATTACCTCTTTTGATACCTTGTGATTACCGTATGTCACACTGTAAATCTGCTATGAGTCAGAATATTATCTGACATCTCCTGATAATATAGTAAAATATAATATTGTTCATAGCTCCAGTGCATTTATTACCTTTAACTAACCAAGGAACAGAAGGAATTCCCCTAGCACGCTTTGTTTTTCTACCCTCATGTTTTCTTCTGTACTGTTGTTTGCTTAGCAATCATTTTTACGTCAAACTTGTCTCCAGCTTCCCGCACTTGTTCTTTCCACCTGCTGCATCCACTTTGGCCTGGCTCATGGGGCCCCAGAGCGGACAGGTGGGGTGGTACACACGTTGCCCTCTGTCCTCTCTGCACAGCTTGTTTTCTCCGTCAGAGAAAGCTCTTGCCGTTGTGAGGACACTTGTCCTCTGCTTATACAGAGACAGAGAAACGTTTCTGCAAGATGCAGGCTTTGTAGACTCTTCTGAGTGTAGCTAAATCCACTTGGACAGGCTGGTGGAGCCCTAATGCTACCTCCAGCCACGCTGGAGCACTGGGGATGTCCAGCGGATTAGGCACTCTCTGCACAGTCCACACGTTCCATCCCACCCTTTCTTGACGTTAGGTTTTATTCACCAGTGTCAGGCTTTGTTAAACTTTGTCCCTGGAGTATTTGTTTTCTTTCTAAAGCTCTTCTACCAGCCCTCATCTACCCCAGCCAGTAGCCCTGCGTCTTTGAAGAAAAAATACATATGCTTTTGATGGAGAACAAGAGACTTCAGCCTCTGTGACTCAGCAGCAATTATAATGCTTTTTATGCAGAGTTTATTAGGATGTTCCAGAGAAGGAGCTGTGCAATCCTACTGTATAAGCTCAGCAATCCTGCTGCAGCAAAGACTAAGTCATGATGATCAGGATCTTGGCAGTAGGTCCAGAGACACATTGAGAATCGGTGTGCAAAAGTAAGGATCACGGTTCTTCTGACAAAGCATACCAACTCCTTAAAATCTAAGTTACTATGTTCTGTGCTCCAGGCTGAAAAGTTTAACGCCAGATCAATGTGATCCGCTAATGGCTTCAATAAGGGCCCTCAAAGCTTTAATATTCTCAACAAAATGCACCCTCCCCTCCGTGTCTGCAATTACTGCCACTGATGGTGATAACACACCCCCTGAATCTAAGTAAAAGCAGCTGAGATGTTTGTGACACTTGGGGCAGACTTCACAGGAGCACTTTAAGCCTTGCTTGAAAGAGGTCTTAATGCACTTAATATATTTTGAGGTTGCAAAGAACAGCATTAAATAATCACATAGGGGAGAAAGAAAACTTGTTAAAAGCTCCCCGATTTATTAGACACAGCTTGATGTACAGACTCCCATTCTTCTGGGACAGCATGATGTGCCACTTGATGGAAATTACGAGGAAATATGAAGGTTATATAAAGGGCTGGCTAGCAGAAAAAGGAGGCAACATTTTAAAAACTCTGTTAAAAAAGGAAACAATCAGCTTGATGGACCCAAACCCTTTCCATAACTTCATGCCTCGATATCCCATGAATTATTGAAGATGGTTTCAGTGCATTATTTCCCACAGCTGGGTTTCCTGTCTGGGCCATTTATTTGTCCCATTCTCACCGCACGGCTCAGGCTGACCCACCTTCCCCCTCGCAGGCAGCATCACGTCGTTGGGCTGCCCTGAGGGAGCCCCAGTTTGGGGCGCTCCTTGTGTTGAGGTGTCCTTGTTTCCAGCCCCCCTCTGCCAAGTTTCAGTGGTTTTCTTTGGTTTTGCTTAACTGGAAGCAGAGCCAAGGGCCATGCTGACAGCGAGGTGAATACCAGGCTCAGGGCAAGTGGGAGCGCGGAGCCCCCTGCTCTGCATCCCATCCCTGATGGTCCAGGCCCTCTCCTACTAACGGGTTTCCATCTGACCTGTGCTGGGGGAAGGGTAAAAAGAAGAAAAGGGGGCAGAAGGGGAAAAGGAAAAGAAGGAAACGAAAGGTGGGAAAGGGAAGAAAAAGGGAACAGAGAAAAAGGGGAAGAGAAAAAGAAGAAAAAGAAAAGAAAAACGACAGAAAGATAATGGATGTAAATAAGGCAGGGAAAAAAAAGGGGGGGGAAACAGAGCAAGGAAAACCCGTTGAGGCGGAGCGTTGTGCCCAGGCCAGCAGCAGCAGCGGGGCGATCCCCGCCCTGCGCTCCCCCCCCCGCTGCCGGTCCCAGCGCCGGTCCCGGTCCCAGCCCGCCCGGGGCGCGGGAGGGGCGGGAGGGGCGGCCGGGG